>JAQQZU010000019.1:8288251-8302884 GCA_030068025.1 Parauchenoglanis punctatus | reverse complement strand
ATACCTAACAATCTGCTTTTTCTCTTCTCTCTCCCTCTCTGCCTTTCTGTCTGTCTGTCGAGCTACACATGCTACTCAAACTCTCCCATGATAAGTTCATTTTGCTTGCTATGTGTGTGCAAGGCGCATTTACAGTGTATTTACAGTGTGTGGAATCGACTCTAAAGATTTGCATTTAACTTTTAACTGTTTTTAATCTAATTGATTCAAATATCTTCATTAGATGCTGCTTAACAAAACATAACAAAGCTGGAAAATTTAAGCAGGAACATCATGCTTCTACTCACATTCCCATAAAGGAATGAAAATATTACTCACATTAAAACATGTTTTGTCATGATGCTAGTGTGGTGCTTCGTTGCGCAGTTAAACTAATAATAATAAAATTATTGGCAATTACAGTATTTTTATAATCGATTTTTATTGATTTTGTTGATTAGTTTTTGCAACCCTTACACATTTTATAATATTGTAATCCTTTAAATAATCCCTGTTTTTACTAAAAGTATCTGTAATCTTGATTACAGCTTTTTTCCCCGTAACTATAATGGAATACAGTTACCTTATCTTGTATCCTAATTACATAACACCGTTCCATGTATTCCATTACTCTCCAAGTCTGAGTACAACATATTTAAAATATGAGGAAACAATTGCGATGAATGACATTTCATGCGAAGATTTTAACCAATTAAATGACCAATTTGTAAATGTCAACTTACTGCAATTTTCTCTAGCCACTTACAATAGGGCATGGATGTACAATACAAAACATTTGCACACTGCACTTGTAGAAGTATTTAGTAAAACAAAAAATAATGAAGATGCCAATGATTAGAACAAAACTGAACTAATGATCAGAAAGTAAAAACATTATCAGAAAAAAAATATTGTCATATGTGCACCTAACCCTAACCCTATGTGCACTGTAATTGCTCTTAATAAAGGCTTTTTTAAAAATGCATGCCACGTACAGTAAATCATAAAATTTAAGGATTGTTTAGCAAAACAATTTTAATGATCTAGGACAGATTCTCAAGCTTATTTTGATATTATGTTATGTTATATAATGTTATAAGCCACAAGGAGGTGCACAACCCAGTGTATTTCTGCATGCCGGTTCCAGGCCCAGATAAATGGGGAGGGTTGTGCCAGGAAGGGCAACCTGCGTAAAACTTTGCCAAATCAAACATGCGGACAAAAACACATTGGATTGGTTGCGCCCCAGGTTAACAATGGCCACCACTAGTACTGTTAGCCGACAGGGTGCTGGCAGAAATTGGGCTACTGTTGGCCGAAGAAGAAGAAGAAGAGGAGGAGCAAGGAGGAAGTTAGGACCGCTAAGAAGAGGATGAAAAATGGAAAGGTTATTGGGCCAGATGGCATACCTGTGGAAGCATGGAAGTGTTTAGGAGAGATGGCAGTGGAGTTTTAAACCAGATTGTTTAATGTAATCTTGGAAAGTGAGAAGGTCCCTGAGGAGTGGAGAAGAAGTGTACTGGTACCAATTTTTAAGAATAAGGGTGATGTGCAGTGTGTAGTAACTACAGAGGGATAAAATTGATGAGCTACAGCATGGGAAAGAGTAGTGGAAGCTAGGTTAAGAAGGGAGGTGACGATTAGCGAGCAGCATTATGATTTCATGCCAGGAAGGAGTACCACAGATGCAATGTTTGCTCTGAGGTTGTTGATGAAGAAGTATAGAGAAGGTCAGAAGGAGTTGCATTGTGTCTTTGTGGACTTAGAGAAAGCATATGACAGGGTGCCTAGAGAGGAGTTGTGGTATTGTATTAGGAAGTTGGGAGTGCCATAGAAGTATGTAAGAGTGGTACAGGATATGCACAAGAACAGTGTGACAGTGGTGAAATCTGCAGTAGGAGTGACAAATGCTTTCAAGGTGGAGGTGAGATTACATCAAGGATCAGCATTGAGCCCTTTTATATTTGCAATGGTGATGGACAGGTTGACAGATGAGATCAGACAGGAGTCACTGTGGACTATGATGTTTGCGGATGACATTGTGATCTGTAGTGAGAATAGGGAACAGGTTGAGGAGATCCTGGAGAGGTGGAGATATGCTCTAGAGAGAAAAGGAATGAAGGTCAGTAGGACTAAGACAGAATACATTAGCATAAATAAGGGGGATAGAGAAATGGTGAAGATGCAGGGAGTAGAGTTGGTGAAGGTGAACAAGTTTAAATACTTGGGATCAACAGTTCAGAGAAACGGGGAATGTGGAAGAGAGGTAAAGAAGAGAGTACAGGCAGGGTGGATCAGGAGTGATTTGTGACAGAAGGGTACCAGCAAGAGTGAAAGGGAAGGTCTACAAGATGGTACTGAGACCAGCTGTGTTATATGGGTTGGAGACAGTGGCATTGACCAAAAGACAGGAGGCAGAGCTGGAGGTAGCAGAGGTAAAGGTGCTAATATTTGCACTAGGTGTGATGAGGATAGACAGGAGATTAAGAATGAGTATATTAGAGGTCAGCACAAGTTAGACGGTTTGGAGACAAAGTCAGAGAGGCGAGATTACATTGGTTTGGACATGTGCAGAGAAGAGATACTGAATATATTGGTGAGAAGGATGCTAGGGATGGAGCTGCCAGGCAGGAGGAAAAGAGTAAGGCCTAAGAGGAGATTTATTGATGTGGTGAGAGAGGAAATGCAAGTAGTTGGTGTAACAAAGCAAGATGTGGAGGACAGGAAAAAGGGGAAAGAGATGATCCGCTGTGGTGACCCCTAACGGGAGTAGCTGTATGAGAATTATGATGATGATGATGTTATATAATGTTATATAAAGTTACAGGAGGCCCCCAGGTTACATACATCTTGACATACGATGTTTCGAGTTTACAACGCTCATGCGTAAATACGCAATAACGCGGCGTATGAGTAAGGAAGTTCAGCCAAGAACATTATATTAAACATATATTTATGTCCTTTTCCTTTTTCTGTGGCTTAGTTGTGTTTTTATGTTCTACATTATGATTTTACTCCTAACTGTAATAGGATAGGTAAGACTTAGGCTATAGTGTGCTTCGACTAGCACGAAAATTCAGGTTACATCACTGTCGTAGAAAAAGAACTGTGTCGTAAAACGAGGACCTGTATATCATATTATGTTATATTATATTATTGTCATGATCCACTCCTCGCATCATGCACAGCTCTCCTTGAGGACTCGGTCACGCGCGCTGCGCTTCCCACATCTCCATCGTGCTAAAAGCGGAAGCGCTCACTTCTGCATTTAGACGGAGCTCCCAGCCATGAGGCCAATCAAGTGGATGCAGGTGCATCTAATTTACAGACAATTAAGCCGTGTTTTAAAAGGACTCCCATATGTGCTCTTGCTTTGCAAAGCATTAGCTCAGCCTCCGAGTCGCTACTGCCGAGCCTTTAATTCCTGCATTTGATTTCTGTTTTTGGACTCTGTTTTCTGTTATTGTATGTGGTTCTTTGCCTCACCTGTTATTCTATTCATATTCTGTTTGCCGATCAACTGAGCTAGTTTCCCTACAAGGATTACTCTCTCGCCTGTTGTTTTTGAACCTCTGCCTCATGTGTTTAATAAACACGTTTGTTTTTATGGACGTTTCCTACCTGCGCTTGTGTCCAACCAAACCCCGACGTCCTCACAGAATGCTTCGCCAAGATAGGTCATGCAGCTGGAGGAGTGGAGGACAGCCGCATACACACTATGCCCACACTACACACTATTCTTCCTGCAGAGGTTAGGGCAAGACCCTCCAGAGTCCAGTTCCAAGACTGCACCAGAGTCCAGTTCCAAGTCCGCACCGGAGGCAAAATCTACACAGCAGGTGACCATGACTATTCCTGAACCCAAGTCTGAATTGCCACAAGGGTCAGAAGCCGCTCCAGTCACAGTTGCTCTTCAGGAGCCCGCTCCTGTTCCAGTTTCAGCCAAAGTTGCAAAGGTCCTGCTCCTGTTCCAGGCAAAGTCGCTCTCATGGACCCATTTCCTGTTCCTGTCCAAGTCACCAGGCCTGAGCCAGAGCCCGCTCCTGTCCGAGTCACCAAGCCAGAGCCCGCTCCTGTACCAGTCACCGGTCCAGAGCCCGATCCTGTCCAAGTCACCAGGCCAGAGCCAAAGCCCGATCCTGTCCAAGTCACCAGGCCAGAGCCAAAGCCCATTCCAGCCACATTCTCAGAGCCAGAGCTCTCTTCTGTCCAAGCCACAGAGACTATTCACGTCGAGGCCAAAGAGCCTGTTCCCGTACATGTCTCAGACCCTGTTCCTGTACATGTCTCAGCACCTGCTCCATTGCAAGTCTCAATGCCTGTTCCAGAGCAAGTCTCAGAGCCTGTTCCCATACATGTCTCAGAGCCTGTTCCTGTACATGTCTCAGAGCCTGTTCCAGTACACATCACAGAGCCTGTTCCAGTACAAGTCACAGTGACTGTTCCTCTAAATGCCACAGAGACTGTTCCTCTAAACGTCACAGAGACTGCTCCTCTAAATTTCACAGAGACTGTCAAAGTCAAGGAACCTGCTCCAGTTCCAGTTGCACTCACAGAGCCTTCTCCAGTTCCTGTCACACTCAGAGCCTGCTCCAGTTCCTGTCGTGCTCACAGAGCCTGCTCCAGTTCCTGTTGCGCTCACAGAGCCTGCTCCTGTTCCAGTCGTGCTCACCGAGCCTGTCCATTTCCAGCCACGCTCACCAAGCCTGCTCCTGTTCCAGCGTCTCGAGTCAAGCCAGCAGCTATGCCTGAGTTCCTGCCCATGCCCTCAGCTAGGCAAAAATTCAGTGTAGTGGAAACCAGTGATATACTGGCACCTACAGGTCCAGGTCCCCCACGGAAAAACTTTGTTGGGCACTCCGGGTGTAGCACTTTGGGGGCAGGGAAGATATTTCATGCCAATTTAACATTGCGCATGAAGAGCTATGAATTTAGTAATGCATGGGTGTGTAAACAATGAACTATTGTGGGTGTGTGTGGGTGTGTGAGTATGGGTGTGTGTTGGTTGTTATTTTTATACATGTGTATGTGTGAGTACGTGTTTGTATTTTTAAATAACACGCATTGTATACTTACATTATTTAATTACAGTCACTAGCATGGATGAACTCACCAATTCTTTTGCTATAAAAAAAGGTCTATATGTCAACCCTTTCAGGAAAGGATAAATGATAAGGTGGAAAGTGAATGTGGAAATCTGGAAGAAGGTTTAGGTCCCTAAAGAGCAAGCCAAAGGCAACAGTGGCAATATAAACTCCCTAAAACAAAATGAGGAAGAAACCTTGATAAGAACCACACTCAAAAGGAAACTGATACCAATCCTTGTAACACTGTATTGTGCGATTATACATTATTACTCTTCTATTATTGTACACTATAAAGTGTGTTGAAAGGTTGTTCAGTATGTGCATCATAATCTTTATGATTATAACAACAGTTCTTATGTTCATAGGTAAGTGTACAAAATTCAGGTAAGATTATCCATTGATGAAAGTGTGAGATTTGTGTTCAAATTGTTTTTGGTAAGTGGAAACTGTTTGTTTCCAAGTAGGATCCCCACAGCAGAAATTTTCTTTACTCTAAAAAGCAAATTATTACTACTGTGAATTCTGTTAAGCCAAAACATAAAACTCACACATGCAGCTTTGTGGAGAGAGAGAAATGATTATTTAGCCACTATAGAAATCTCAATACTGTGAGCAAGGAGTGGATCATCAGTCAATTATGTTTGCCATGTGCAATTTTCGTTGATCCTCTATTCTACAGGTTTTAGCCATGGGGACTTTTCAAAGAGATACTGGAAATGGATCAACCCAACCAACTACAAGTTGTAATACCCTGCTCCTTGTCCGTTGCGTGGAGAAATCTCGGCCATGCGTGCAGCGGGCGCTTCATCTCCGTTGCTGAAGCACGCGTTTCCGCATTTGAATGGAGAACACCCGAACTACACGGACTACAGTTCCCATGAGCGCCTGCTCCCAGCCAGTAGGCCAATCAGCAGGGAACAGGTGGCTCTCATTCATGCACTGATTGTGCCGGGTATTAAAAGACTGCATTTATGCTTCGGCTTTGCGAAGCATTATATATAGACTTTCCTTTGTGTAGTCTTGCCGAGCATTTATATTACCCGTGTTTTGATTATCCGTGTTTGACTCAGTTTTGTGTTGTTTGACTACACTTTTGGATTGCCCCTTCTGACTCTGTTTTGTTAATCGCTTGACCCCTGTTTACATTTGGAGTACTCTTTTTGCATGCCGTTTTTGTACCTCTGCTCCCATATGTATACAGTGTATTATAGTGTATATAATAAACTCAAGCTGAGTTTCACCTGCCATCTCCTGTCTACCTGCGCATGTGTTCCGACCAACCCCAGCAAACATTACAGAATGCTTCGCTGGACCAGGAACGCAGCGGGAGAATCGGAGGATGGTCGTATTACACATCACGCCATGCTTTTGGCAGTGATATGGTTTGGACACTCCTGCACCCTATGACGGAGTTGAATTCCCCCCGAATGGCTTCTTGCTCCAGTGTGGGCTGTTTTATGAGGATCTGCTGGAGCCAAAACCTGCCGATGACATTTGGGTACAGATCATGATCTACTGGTTAACTGGCCCTGCATGTATATATGCTGAGAGCCTCATCAGCAAGGTGCACCGGGGCCTAAAGAACCAAAGGGTTCTCCTCTCAATACACCTCTCAAGGTGTATTATGAGGCAAGAGGTGAGTCCTGGCAGAGGAAACAACCCAAAGAAAATTTTTGGGGAGGGGATGATTACGCTGAGATGTTCCAGCGGACTAACCCAGATACATGCAACAATGAGGACCGCTCCAGAGCCCCCTCCAGTGGCAAAAACGAGGCAACTGCTCCAGAGCTCCCTCCAATGGCCAAAAAGGGAGGCAACCCCTCCAGAGCTCCCTCCAGTGGCAAAAAGGAGGCAACCGCTCCAGAGCTCCCTCCAATGGCTAAGAAGGGAGGCAACCGCTCCAGAGCTCCCTCCAGTGGCAAAAAGGAGGCAACCACTCCAGAGCTCCCTCCAATGGCTAAGAAGGAGACAATCACTCCAGAGCCCACTTCACTGGCAAAAAAGGAGGCCGACAGGGAAGCAACGGCTCTAGAACCCATCTCAAAGCTCAAGTTCAGGTCCAGACGAAGGTCTAAGCGCAAGTCCAAGTCGGAGCCAGATCATATGCCGCTCCCATTCCAGCCAAGGTCGCTCAGGAGGAGAAGGTTCACTTAATGGCCACCGAGACTACCCACTTCATGGCTACAGAGACGGTTCCGGCGCTTGTCATTGTTCCAGTACGGGCTAAAGCGCCCGTTCTGGTTCGAGTCGCCCAACTCATTCCCATGAAAATCATAGAGACTGTGAAAATATTGGAACCTATGCCTGCTCCAACAAAGGCACGAGTCACGGAGCTTGCTCTAGCAAGAGCACGCGTCAGGGAGCCTGCTTCTGCACCCGTTGCTGTTCTGGTGTTCACGGCCGAATCTGTTCCTAAACAAGTCACAGCCTCTATACACTTTCCAAAGAGTGTTTCAGTGAGCACTCAAGTCACTGAGCTGGTTCTCCAGAAAGCAAGAGTCAGAGGGCATGTTCTGCTCTCTATTGCACCACCTGTTCCTGTGAGAACCCAGGTCACAGAGTTGGTTCGATTGCAGGCGCACATCAGAGAGCCAGTTCCTGTCACAGATGCCACTCAAGTTGCAGAGCCAGTTCCTGTCACAGACGTCTCTCAAATCACAGAGCCCGCTCCTGTCACGGCTCCGGCCCAAGTCACAGAGTCCGCTCCTGTCACGGCTCCGGCCCAAGTCACTGAGTCCGCTCCTGTCACGGCCGCCGCTCAAGTCAAAGAGCCAGTTCCTGTCACGGCCGTCGCTCAAGCCTCAGCGCACCTCTCCGAGCCAGCTCAAGCCTCAGCGCGCCTCTCCGAGCCAGCTCAAGCCTCAGCGCGCCTCACCGAGCCAGCTCAAGCCTCAGCGCACATCACCAAGCCAGCTCAAGCCTCAGCGCGCCTCTCCGAGCCGGCTCAAGCCTCAGCGGGCATCTCCGAGCCGGCTCAAGCCTCAGCGCGCCTCTCCGAGCCGGCTCAAGCCTCAGCACATCACTCCGAGCCTGTCAAAGCCTTGGCACATCTCCCTGAGTTCCGGCCGAGGCAAAAGTCCCGGGTGGGGCCCCTAGTAACACGCCTGCCCCTACAGGTCCGGGACCTCCACATGACGATTTCGTTTGGCGCTTTGGGAGTAGAGCCTTTGGGGGGGGTTCTGTAATACCCTGCTCCTTGTTCCGCGCTCAGCACGCGGAGAAATCTCGGCCACACGCGCAGCGGGCGCTTCATCTCCGTTGCTGAAGCACGTGCTTCCGCATTTGAACAGAGAACACCCGAACTACACGGACTACAGTTCCCATGAGCGCCTGCTCCCAGCCAGTAGGCCAATCAGCTGGGAACAGGTGGCTCTCATTCATGCACTGATTGTGCCGGGTATTAAAAGACTGCATTTACGCTTCGGCTTCGTGAAGCATTATAGACTTTCCTTTGTGTAGTCTCGCGAGCGTTTATATTATCCGTGTTTGACTCAGTTTTGTGTTGTTTGACTACTCTTTTGGATTGCCCCTTCTGACTCTCTTTTGTTAATCACTCGACCCCGCTTACATTTGGAGTACTCTTTTTGCATGCCATTTTTGTACCTCTGCTCCGTGTGTATATAGTGTATTATAGTGTATATAATAAACTCAAGCTGAGTTTCACCTGCCATCTCCTGTCTACCTGCCCATGTGTTCCGACCAACCCCAGCAAACATTACACAAGTAGAATAAGGACACACTTACTTTCATTCATATTACCAGTACCACAATACACAAAACCAACAGCAGAAAAGATGGCAAAAATTACAATTGTTCTCACCTTTGCAGGATTTCTAAATGTAATTGTGGCAATAGAATGGCAAATAAACCATTTATGATTTTCTCTTCTTTGTGCAATATTATCTCTACTTACTGCATACAGGTATGCTCATGTAATAAATACCAGTGTTGTTGTGTGTACTGTACATATGCTTTGATAAATGAGAGCCTAGGAATGTGTGATTATATAATATAAAAATATAAATAGATTTTTTAAAATAAATAATACAAGCTTTTATGAGGACATGCTTCTCGAATTTAAGTAAATGACTTCTCCATTCTGTACTTTGGCTGTTTTAAACTTTTTGAAGTTTGACCTATGGGTCTGTTTTCGATCACAATATTTTGATGGCATCCCTAATAAATACAGACTAGTCATTTCACAATAATGAAAAAAAATCTTGATTTACCATTTAGAGAAAGTGAGGGTACCACATCATTA
This sequence comes from Parauchenoglanis punctatus, assembly GCA_030068025.1. Classification (NCBI taxonomy): domain Eukaryota; kingdom Metazoa; phylum Chordata; class Actinopteri; order Siluriformes; family Auchenoglanididae; genus Parauchenoglanis; species Parauchenoglanis punctatus. The sequence goes on along the minus strand of JAQQZU010000019.1, from coordinate 8,293,557 downwards.
CATATTTCAAGCCTACCCATTCCAGATTCATATGTTGATTACGACATCCACTGTTTTTATTAGGATAAAAAACTGAAGACTGCTCTTTTGGCATATATTTGTGTTCAGTTGTTGGCAGGTCTGAAATATTTATGTATTTGAATACATATGCTGTACTCTTTTATCCAAACAATAAGCATGCTTTGTTTTTTTAATTTGGTTTTGCCCTTACATTCTCTTCCGTCCTGGTAAGGTGCTGGTGCAGTTTTTTGCTCTCTGGGCCCGAAGAGAGTGGTTTCCCAGCTGGGGATTTGTGGGGGTCATGACCTTTGCCTTCGGCCTCCCCAATTAATTCCTCTGTGGCATTTAGGACCTTCAGAACCTCTGTGGTGATGCTGCATAGGGAAGCGGCTGAGTACTTCTGTCTCACACACGCACATGCATACACACAATATGGTATGGTATGTATAGTATGGTAATATGCACAATATGGTAGTTCATCATTTACATATCCATGAATTAATAAATTCATAGCTCTTTATGCACACTGCTAAACTGTCATGAAAATATTATTTTTAAAAACTAAAATGTCATTTCCAAGCCCAGAAGCACAAGCATTGAACAGGCAGACTTTTAGGACTCTAACCCACTTATACAAGCACCTGCACAAACACAAAAATGGTCATTCACACTCATCGCTCTTCATGCTTGACCTGCAGGTTTCAATAAGAACAAATAGGTTTGCGAAAACACAAAAGGGGATAAACAAAAGCTTCACAGGAGCTCACACATTTAGTGATGCAGCGGGAGGGAGCACAATAAAACCAGTCCTGTGTATGAATGAACACATCAATGCAAGTATGCATGTAAAGAAGCTGTACATCAACACTGATGCTCACGCCCCTCATTTCACTGTACATCATATATACTGTACATCAATAATACACAAATAAGTGCTCCCCACATTATCAAAAGTAGTGCCTCTATGTGAATATCAAGGGGAAGAGTCATCCTGTGCTACATTCAATGGGCACCAAGACATCCCAAAACACATCAAAGTCATGTTAGCTTTGATTAATCCAACAAATTCAGTGGTCCATTAAGAAAGTGACTAAGATGCAGGAGAGCAACATGATGATCTCTTCAGATGAGAGTGAAAAGCAGAGACACAGAGATGTATGATGTAACCCAGTGATCAATTAATGGTACCCTGAAGCTCTGATCCATTAAAGAAGCAAAGCCTTCTCAAAGGACAAGAGTAGAGTTATGAAAGTAAATGTGCTCATGTGTGTTTGTGTGTTCATATAAAAAAAAGAGCTCTGGAGGCACAGTTGTGAATAAAAGCAGCTCCTTCTCCTTTAAGCTGATATTTTTAACATTTACATAAAGCCAGAAAGGGTGTACTACTGTTAGCTCAGCCAAAAAGGAACATGCAGAAACGTACACAAAAGCACACATATGTATTAAAATATGCTCCCTTTAGATTAGCCAACAGCTTTAATTTATCTTGAATGTGATAATGCTATAATTATGTACAAAATTTGTTAATCAAATTAACAGATAAACAAACCAAGAACTTCCCCATTAATAAACCATGAATTTATAGACAATTGAGTTTTTTTTTCATAAAGTGCTACTGAGTTACCTCTCACCTCTTCCATTCCCTCATCCATTTCTCCCTTGAATATTCTATTTCCTTCATCAACTAGTGTGAAAACAAGTTACTGCAGCAATTAAATAGTTTTCCCCTGTGTATTGCTAAGCCTGCTAGTTTAGTTAGTTGTTAGAAATGATACTTAGCTATGTCTTTGTCTCTCTGTACCCATTAACATCAGGATGGTAGACATGGTTCAGCTGAAGTCCCTTGTCTACCCCATACGGACCCCTACATTAAAGCCAATGAGCACTTCACAGACAAAAAGACAAGTGACATTTTACAAAGCTTTGTGCTTCTTTAAATTTTCCCTGAGTGCTTTTCAGCATTTTCCCAATAACGGGCACACAGATGCACAAACACAAACACACAGAGTTCAGCTCAGCTCTCTCTCTCTCCCACTCACTTTCCGGTTCACAACATTTCCTAAAAGACAAATAAACCACACATAAGTAATTTCGCAGTAATCACACATGTGAGAAACACCCTGTGTTACCTGAGGGTTCAACCCCCCCCATACCTTTCACAGCTGATGCTCGACCATGCCCCTGCTGCTCCAAATGATAACTACATTGGATCAGTGGGTCACTATGGCAATGTTGCAAGTGAGGCACAGAGGTACAACACATAGCTCCAATTAGGCTAGATTTACTGAAAACACTAGCCACTCCATCACCACAACATGTTTCCAGTATTAGAATTACCATCAAATTCAGCCATGCTCCCTCATTAAGCAACAACATTTGTTGATGGTGCTTGGATTGATGACATATGCGATCCTGAAACAGTTGGCACTTTATAGGCTTATAACTCCCTTCTATAATCCAGAAGCAGGATATTATGCCTAATCCAAATGCCAGAGATGAGAATCCGTCCTTATCTCAGGGAAAGGAGCCCACTGCTGACACTGAGCTTTCCTAATAGAAGGAGCAGTGCCTTATTAGATATGCTTTTTCTTACAGCCTGGAGTGCCCTGTGGTGCTACAGATGGCTCTGTCCTCTTCTCAACTCCACAGTTGGGTCCACCCACAACTGATCTCATTGAACTCATCTGATTGAACTGTACAATTACAATTATCAAGACAGGAGAGTGGTATCTGCATCCAAAGGCTGTTAGGACAGTGTTAATTTATTAATCTACACTATACAAATTAGAAGACCATTATATATTTTGAAGGAAATTTCCTGTGGCAAAGTAAACAACACATGACATGAACTTCCTGTTTATATGCACGTCCCAGTCAGGAGGGAAAGTTGACAAGGGCATTTCATTAGGACATAGGTATGTTTAAAAAAAAAAAAAAAAAAACTTCAAGGAAAACCTTGAAGAAAACCTTAAAATGGAATAAGCACTATTTTACTTTCAAGAATTGAGGTAATACTGAAAAGAGTGTATCTAAAGAAAATGGGGGAGTGGAAGAGACTTAAGTGAATTGGAATTGACCCACAGACTCAGATTAAGTGTTTTTCCTGCTTACCTCTGTTGGAGACATTTGATCCTCTGGGTCAGAGAGGGCATTGTATGCTTCTGTTCTTTTTTCAGAGTCTCTCTCTTGTTTGCTTCTCTGTAGCAACCCACTATTTACCTTCTCCTCGTTCAGATAATGTCCTTTCTCACAGTGTTCTTCTTCCACACTCTTCTTTGTATCCACTCCACCATCTTTTCCTTTCTCAGCAACTATTTTCTCTTGCTTTGTTTCACTCTCTTGTAGGTCTCTTTCAGACTCACTAAACCCATTGACTCGAGCTAGAATGTGTGGCACTACAGTTTCTTCTGACTTCACTTTTTCTGTTTTTCGTTCATTCTCAATTTCTGCATCCACTAGTCTGACATGCCAACTCCTTTCCACTTGTTTTTGTCTCTCCATTTTTTGTCTGTCCCATTCTTGTTGCTTTTCCATTTGTCTCTGTATTTCATTGCTTCCTTCTCTTTTCTGATTGCTTTCTTTTTGTCTCTGCCTCACCACATCACTTTCTTCACACTCTCTGCAAATCTGTCTTTCTATCCATCTTTCGCTCAGTCTCCCCATTTTCCTTTCATTCCTCTCCATTTTCATTTTGTAATTACTCTCTTTATGTGCCTCATTCTCTCTCTCTCTCTGTATTACTCTAATGTTTTCTTTCTCCCTCTCTCCATCATGTCTCCTGTCAAGGACTTTTTGGATTGGCTCATCATCTGATGAGGTCAATTCCTCCTTACTGATTTGATAAACCAGTTCAGAGAGTTTTGAACTCAGTTCATGGTCCAAAGTGTCATTTTCAGGTTGGTTATACATTGGTGGATTGGGGAGCACAGGGTTAGAGGCTACTGTGTTCTGGGATACAAATTCAGGGGTCATGGCAGCAGAGGTCACATAGTTGAATGGAGTCACAGTTTCTGGAGATTGATAGATGGGAGGTGGAAGAGGTGATGGAGTCTCCTGGCTATCCTGTCGTTTCATCATCATGGTGTTGAGCAGGAAAGTGCTATTTTCCTAGACATGCACAAGGAGCAAATTAGTTATTTGAGAGTAAAAGAATAACCAAAATTCAATCTTAAACACCCATAGGTGCATCTGTGTTGGTTGTAATAATGGACTTTGTTCTTTTATTTTAGCTTGAAGTAAAACAATTACTTCACTAATAATGGAAGCTAGTGAGAAAAAGCCTAATAAAGAATCACTAATAGTACATCTTTCATTTGGCCAAAATAATGTAGAAGTAACAAATGCAGTATTTTCTAAAAAAAAAAAAAAACAACCTATGAGTGAGGCTCATAGGGAAAAAGATTTAATAAATCTCAATTAAGACACTCTATGAGTATCATTCTTCTCTGCAGACTCACTCAAACCCTGAGTGCCATACCATGAGCCTGTACTTCCACCTAGTGTTGTGGAAAAATATCACCTGAACACCACCATGGTTTGTGGCCCAAGTCTTAGCGCTTTTCTCATGAAAGGCGTGTTTCCTGATTCAGTTCACAAACTAACTATACATTTATCTTTGGCAGATAAAGACCTATGAGGTAATGGTCAAGCCTAATATGGTTCTACTGTGTTAGAGAAAGGACATAAAAAAATGAAAATGTAATTCTTGGACCCTTGAGCAAGGGCATTAGCCCTCAATTTAGGGTCGTAGCCAGGTTGGTGGAAGGGGTGGGTGTTTTTTCCATTATGTTGCCCTTTTTTAGTGTGTGTGTGTACAACCACAGATAGTCTTATAGATCTATATTCAAACATGTATTTCAGAAGAAGATTACCAAAGAGCTTTATAATCACTGTCATGTTATCATTAAGAAAACTGTTCTGTGTTTATAGTGACACATGCTGGCCATTTCTGGTCTGTGAGAAACCACAAGTTCATTTGTTGAGAGTGGTCAGGTGGTCTAGTATCAACTTCCTTTTCATCCATTTTATCACTAGAGATGCACTGGAGAGCATTTTTATGCCCTACCCTCAAATTCTCTATTCATCTGCTTGTTTAAAGTCTTCTAGAAGCATTACTTGTAAGTAATGTAGTTAACATAAGTTAATGATTCAGTATTTCGTGTGATTTTGTGCACTTTGTACACTTTGTGATGTTGTGTAACATAAGCAGCTCACCCCATTATCTTTACAGTGTTGTCAGGTTAGCTATGTTGTAGCTATGCAGTGATTTAATTACCAGTCTCACTCAGGAATTTGTACTTTTACAT
>JAQQZU010000019.1:8248334-8262847 GCA_030068025.1 Parauchenoglanis punctatus | reverse complement strand
GTGATCAGCACCCAAAAATCTATAAGAAACACCCAACAGTGTTCAAGAAGCAAAAACTTTGTTGTGCAGTGTTATTAATGCAGTTGTTCCTGAGGAGTCGAATGTCACGGGTATTCAGTGTTGGTTTTCGGCCTTGCCCCTTACGTGCAGACATTCCTCCGGACTCTCTGAATCTTTTGATGATATTATGGACTGTTCAAGTTCAAGTGGCTTTTATTGTCATTTCAACCATATACAGGTGATACAGTACAAAGTGAAATAAGACAGCGTTCCTCCAGGACCAAGGTGCTACATATAAGACAACACAGAATCACAAACGTGCACGTGTGCAACAGATGACAACAAAGTGCAAGTGTGCAAACGTACAAACACTGCAGACATCACAGGAACAGACAGCACTAAACCAAGTCGGTTTAGGTAGTTGAATGTATACATTTGTGTGTGAGTGTCAGTCCAGTCCCTGAGTGTTCAGGAGTCTGATGGCTTGGGGGAAGAAGTTGTTACACAGTGTAACAGTGAGGGCCAGAAGGCTTCGGTATCTCTTGCCAGATGGCAGGAGGGTAAAGAGTGTGTGTGAGGGGTGTGTGGGGTCGTCCACAATGCTGGTGGCTTTGCGGCTGCAGCGTGTGTAGTAAATGTCTGTGATGGAGGGAAGAGAGACTCCGATGATCTTCTCAGGTGTTCTCACTATCCGCTGTAGGGTCTTGTGACCCGATACGGTGCAGTTTCCATACCAGACAGTGATGCAGCTGCTCAGAATGCTCTCAATAGTCCCTCTGTAGAAGGCTGGCCGGTTGGGATTAGCTCTCAGCCTAGCACGGACCCCTGCCCATTTGCCGCACTTCCGCTTCCTCGCACACCGCTTATGGCAGACCCTCCCTCGGCCACTAGCATCAGGCGCGTAGCGTCTCCAACAGTTCATCCTGCAGGTCAGTTTTTGAATGTTCCTTAATGCCCAGCAATGTTTGGCGTAGGTAGACATGAACACCGTTTGTTTCAGTGTCCATATGCCGTAGGAGTCAAGTCAAGAAACAAAATGGCACCATTTTGGATCCAGATTGGTTGCTGCGTGCTACTGCTGTGCCGCCATCTTGGATCCCGCCACCATCTTGGATCTGTAGATGGTGAAATCCATAAATTTCTTGCAGTTGTATGCTGAGAAACTGAAACGTTGAGAAATTGAATGTTGGTGAACATCTACCCTTTCTTGCTTGTGTTTTTTTTTTACTCCTGTCCCAAATATTTTGGAACGTGTTGCAGGCATCAAATTCAGAATGAGTGTATATTTACAAAAAACAATAAAGTTAATCAGTTTGAACAGTAAATATGTTCTCTTTAAATATCTTGACTCTGTATTATATTCAATTGAATATAAGTCGAAAAGGATTTTCAAATCATTACATTCTGTTTTTATTTATGTTTCAGACTGCATCCTAACTTTTTTGGAATTTGGATTTAGATCACATTCTGCTTTGCAAATTGTGTGGAATTTGCAAAATATTTTGGCACGTTCTAAACACCGTAGTTTATACCTTCTTGTCTCTCTGCTTCATGGCTTTGGTTTTCTGCTCCAGTGGCAAACCTAGATGCTCCGCCTCCTTCTTTAACTCCACCTCCAATTTCTCCAGTGCTTCAGTGCCCCGCCCACCTCTCTCATGCTTCTTCCTGCCTATTAACAGGCTGAGAAGAGACAAAAATAGACAGAAAGTCACAAACAGATCAAGACAGAGGGATAAGGAGAAACATAAATAGAAAGACAGAGAGAGACAGAGAGAATATAACAGTTATGTAATGTGTAAATGTTGTGTGTTTAACACAGTGTAAGGAGCACTGAAGTTCACTACATTACACTACATTTTTCACAGTCTTCTCTCTCTGTCTCTGTGTGTTTGTCTATGTGTGTGTGCAGCCACACTGCTGATTTTAGGTTATTAAACAGATGAATACTAGTCATCAGTGTTGAACACATGAGTGAGTGACAGAGCTGCTGGTGCATTGTGGGATGCTGCAGATCACTGGTTTCCCAAGCTGGTCCTGTAGAACCCTCATGCCCTGCCCTGAACAGTTCAATGTTTTAATGTTCTGTTCGAACACACACTTCAGAGGAAATGCTGTTAATTAGCTGATATACTGAATCAAATGTGTTGGATCAGGAAATCAATAAACCGTCCAGGACAGAGTTCTCCAGCACCAGGCTGGGGAGTCTGTGCTCTGTGGTGTATTGAGGGCTGTGTGTGTGTGTGTGTTATTTATATTCAACCTTTGACCTTGTATGACACACCCACAAACACTTACAGCACTGCAGCAAAGAGATTCTCCCCCATCTGTGTGATGGTACAGCCCTTCTTCGCCTCAATTTCCCCCACAAACACCGGCAGGGCATCAGAACTATCTCTACACACACAGTTATCACACACAGTTATCACACACAGTTATCATATTATTCACAATTATATATTCAGGCGTGTGTGTACCTGTAATAACCCAGGTGCAGTTGAGCGGGCGTGTCCCCCTGGAGAACGGTCTGAAACTCAGGTGGGTCGTAGTAATGTCTCCAGTGCAGGTGGAAGTTGGGTGTTGAGGACACATGATTGTGCTTACCACACACAACATCAAACGGCCCAACTAACTGCACACCCACAGAGTCTTGTAGGGCATCTTCACACACATGCACACACACACACACACACATGGAATTAAAGGGATTAATGATGGTGAAACTATATCATAAATGTACATTTACTAATGCTTCAATGGAAATTTTAGGAAAGATACATTTCTACAGCTGTCTGATTTTAAGGCAGCTAATGAACCTTTTGCACATTTATGTTAGAATAAGGAAACTAGCTGGCTTTTCTGACTTTGTTCTACGCACACTGCAAGCTTGTCTGAGCTTGTTCATATAGCCCCATGTTCTAGGGTTTTTGTGCCATGCTGAGCACAGATGTATGTGCTACCTCTTAAAATATTCACCTTCATCCTGGCAAACAGAACAAAGCCATTTCTTTCTCACAAGCACATTAGTGGAAAACATGGGAAGGCTTAAGTATGGATGTTTTCATGAATTGTTTGTGCATTTAAGTTACTGCAGAGACTCTGAGCTGTATTTGCTGCCACTAGTGATGGCCAGATGAAAGCAAGGCTTCGAAGCATGTGTCGAGTATAAGAGGGTGTGCCAAATGAAACCCTGCTTCGCGGCGTGTATCAAGATGCCGAAAACATGAAAGATGACAAACAAGGCCTAGCGGAACAAAAGTGGTGCTATTGGTTCGTCTGACGTGTCGAGTTCTAGATAAAGGGAGGTGAAGTGCTGCGATTCAGGGGTTGTTAGTGGGTAGCCTGGCGTGTGGGTAAGCTGAGACTCCGACAATTTTTTTATTCTACAAACTATAAAACTGGTTATAAGATGAACCAAATATAATACAACTGTATTTAAATGGCACTTTGGTCTCATGTCTTTGTATAAAAACTGCTGTCCCTTAAAATCTTGTCCCTTTTTCTGTCCTTTGACATCTTTAACCTTGCTGGATTGGATTGTCGTTCTGGCATTCCTTTGCGCAGATTTAGAGGTGTCCTGCTGTCTCTCCTTTCCTGTGATCCTCAGATAATTTAGGTCCTCTTGATATGACAGAATCAAATTGTTTAGGTTAAGCTATCATAAAGAACACTCCATACTGATCTTATCGTGAACTGATCAGCAGGGTACCCTTTGTCTTTGGGTCGTATAAACAAAGCATCTGTTTCTTATCTGTTCCTCTGAGTAATGCACAATGACATTTTTATTCCTATGTATAAATACTTCTAGACTTTCAGCAGTAAATTCAGACTGAGTTTAACATGACCTTGCGTCAGTTTGCTCATTATCCAAGCGCTTGTTACATGGTGGAAGAGAGAGAGACGGTTACAGAGTCTGATAGAGACTGAACCTGATCAAAATTCTAACAAAAACATATCCATTTTGGCATTTATTATCTGTTTCATGGGAGTTTTTCCACAGGTATTGCTGCTCATTTATGCATTTAAATATATTGTAGAGTTACAAGTTCATAATGTTAAAGTACAGCCGTAGTCAAAAGTTGAGAATGACACAAATATTAATTTTCACAAAGTCTGCTGCCCCAGTTATGATGGCAATTTGCATATATTCCAGAATGTTATGAAGAGTGTTCAGATGAATTGCAATTAATTGCAAAGTCCCTCTTTCCCATGAAAATGAACTTAATCCAAAAAAACATTTCCACTGCATTTCAGCCACAAAAGGAGCTGCTGACATCATTTCAGTGATTCTCTCGTTAACTCGGTGAGAGTGTTGATAAGGACAAGGCTGGAGATCACGCCGTCATGCTGACTGAGTTAGAATAGCAGACTGGATGTTTTAAAAAGAGGGAGGTGCTTGAAATCATTGTTCTTCCTCTGTAACCATGGTTGCCTGCAAGGAAACGCATGAGGTCATCATTGATGCTAGCAAGATTGCACCTAAATCAACTATTTATCGGATCATCAGGAACTTCAAGCAGAGAGGTTCAGTTGTTGTGCAGAAGATGAAGCCAGTTCTCTCCAAGACAAACATCAGGGACAGACTGATATTCTGCTAAAGGATCAGGGATTGAACTGCTGAGGACTGGGGTAAAGTCATTCTCTCTGACGAATCCCCTTTCCGATTATTTGGGGCATCCGGAAAAAAAAAATTGTCCGGATAAGAAAAGGTGAGCGCTACCACCAGTCCTTTGTCACGCTAACAGTAAAGCATCCTGAGACTATCCATGTGTGAGGTTACTCCTCAGCCAAGGGAGTGGCTTCACTCACAATTTGACACTTTTGTGCCATAACGCAAAAGTGATAACTAAGTGGCTCGGGGAACAAAACATCAGAATTTTGGGTCCATGGCCAACTTGGAGAACTTGTGGTCACTCCTCAGGAGGTGGGTGGACAAACAAAAACCCACAAATTCTGACAAACTCCAAGTACTGATTATACAGGAATGGGCTGCCATCAGTCAGGAAGGTGATTGACAGCATGCCAGTGCAAATCGCAGAGGTCTTGAAAAAGAAGCGCCAACACCGCAAATATTGACTCTTAGTATAAACTTAATGTCATTGTCAATAAAAGCCTTTAACACTTATGAAATGCTTGTAATTATACTTCAGTATACCATAAAAAAAATCTGACAAAAAGATCTAAAAACACTGAAACAGAAACTTTGTAAGAACAAATACTTGTGTCATTCTCAAAACTTTTGGCCACAGCTGTAGAGTAAAGAAATGTCAATTGTGACAGCTTTAAGATGGAGCCAGCAGCAAAAAGAAGATATTCACCAGTATGGCAACATTTTATAATTGCATTAACTAATAGAGTAAAATATAACGTTTTTATTATTCTGATGGGTTATTATATGTAGCTTTCAGTCCCATTACATCTGTTCAATATTTACAGTGGGTTTTTTTCCCAAAAAGTATTTGTATATTAATTCCTTAATATAAGACAAAACATTGAAATATATTACATATACTAATTCTAAAATATCTTTAAATCTTATCTTAAACATCTTAAAATATACAACAATTTGAAAAAAAACCTGCCCATTAATGACAAAATTTTACATGCAATTCAAATACAACCCAAAATGACCCAATCTGTCAACACTGCTCTGGATCGATTAACGCTTTGATCATGTGATACTGCAGCAGGAAAGACAGACGTGGGTTGAGAGCATATGCACATAATTAAAAGCTGCCACTTTTCTTGCCTTTTTATTTTTTATTTGCCTTTTTATTGGACTGTGAGAGGCAGTCACCATTGGCGACTGGAATTAGAAAACTAGACGCAAAATTAAAAATCTAATCGCATTGACGACCATTTTAGTTGTCACCTGGAGCCCTGGAATTTAGATATTTAGAATATATTTACAAAATCAACACTTGTTTGATGAAAATAGTGTGCTGTGTGCACCAACCTACTTATTGTGTGTACGAGTGTATGATTGTTCGTTTGACCAGCAGGTGTCTCTAGTGAGCAAGTGAAGCCTCAAAAAATTAGAGATGGGTGATATGGAAAAAATATCACAATATTTTTTAGATTTTGATAATTATCACGATATAGTTTCTTATTACTGTTACAGTTTCTAAAGAATTTCTATGCTAGGACTGGGCAATATGACCTATAAACTGTTCTGCAATATTTTCACGATAATATTTATCATAATATAGAATAGAATACTATTGTAATCAGTGCATGTGTGAGTTTAGAGTGGTTATGGCTTTTGGGAAAAAACTGTTCTTGAATCTGTTTGTCCTTGTCGTGATGCACCTGTACCGCCTCCCTGAGGGCAACAGGTCAAACAAATCAGAGCCAGGGTGGGAGCTGTCCTTGATTATGTTTTTTGCTCTGCTGAGGCAGCAGGAGATGTAAATGTCCGTAAGGGAGGGGAGAGGGCAGCCGATGATCTTCTGTGCTGCTTTACTACTCTCTAAAGCCTCACCCTGTCTGCCATGGTGCAGCTGCCGTACCATACTGTGATACAGAACGTCAGCAGGCTCTCGATGGTCGAGAGGTAGAAGGTCAGTAGCAGGTTGGAATCCAGGTTGAGTTTTCTGAGGACTCTCAGGAAGTGTAACCGCTGCTGAGCCTTCTTGGTGACTGCTGTGATGTTACTCTGTCCAGGAGATGTCAGCGGAGATAAGGAGAAACCGGAAGGTATGGACCCTCTCCACACATTCACCGTTGATGTAAAGGGGGGCTAAGTCGGTGCTGTGCCTCCTGAAGTCGACAATGATCTCCTTGGTTTTCCTGGTGTTAAGAGCCAGATTGTTCTTTGAACACCAGGCTGCCAACTTCAGGACCTCTTCTCTGTAAGCTGCCTCGTCTCCCTTTGAGATGAGTCCGATCACTGTGGTGTCGTCAGCAAACTTGACGATGAGGTTATTGTTGTGGGGCGGACTGCAGTCCTGGGTGTAGAGACAGTACAGAAGTGGGCTCAGCACACAGCCTTGTGGGGTACCGATGTTCAGTGTGCGAATGTAGGAGTGTTGGGGGCCAAGTCTCACAGTCTGGAGCCGGTTGGTGAGACAGTCTTTTATCCAGGGGCAAGTGAGAGGGGGTAGGTCAAGAGTGACCAGTTTGGTGAGGAGAATGTTAGGAATGATTATATTAAAAGCTGAGCTGTAATCCACAAAGAGCATCCGGACGTAGCTTTGCTGCTGCTCTAAATGGCTCAACACAGAGTGAAGAGCTACGGCAATGGCGTCTTCTGTGGATCTGTTCACACGATATGCAAATTGATAGGGGTCGAAGTCTTGGGGGAGATAGTCCATAACATGTTGGAGGACCAGTCTCTCGAAGGACTTCATGATTACCGGAGTGAGGGTCACAGGGCGATAATCATTTAGGCTGGTGATGAGAGACTTTGGCACTGGAATGATTGTGGCTGATTTAGGTAGGACGTAATGACAGCCTGGGCTAGGGAGAGGTTGAAGATTTTGGTGAAAATAGAGGTGAGCTGGTGGGCACACGCCTCAGTGAGTGGAGTAGTGCAGGAACCCGGTGAGGGTGGGGGCAGGGCTGGAGCAGGTGAGCGCTGCTGTTGTGATGATTCAAAGTGAGCAAAGAAGCAGTTTAGCTCCTCTGCTAGCTGTGCACTCAGCTCTCCTGTTGTTGTATCATAACCTCTATACATTGTGATGTTTTGTAATCGCTGCCACACCTCCCGTGTGTTGTGGCTGGACAGATGGGACTCAATGCTTCTCTTTTGGTCCATCTTGGCTTTTTTAATTGCACTTTTCAGAGCTGCTCGGGCAGCCCTATACAGATCTCTGTCACCTGACCTGAAAGCAGCGTCACGGGCTCTGAGGAGTGTACGGACCTGGCTGGTCATCCAGGGTTTCTGGTTTGGGAAAACCAGAATGCTTTTAACCACAGTCACATTTCCGATGCAGATCTTGATGTAGTCCAGTACCGTTCCTGTGAATGTTTCCAGCTCTGGGTGTTCAAATAAGTCCCAGTCTGTCTGTTCGAAGCAGTCCTGTAGTTTGGAGAGTGCATTTTCAGGCCAGGTTATAACAGTCTTTATGGTGGGCCTGGAACTGAGTCTGAGGGGCGTGTAGGCTGGGAAGAGCAGGAGAGAAACATGGTCGGACTGTCCGAGTTCGGGGAGGGGTATAGCTCTGTACGCATGCTTGATGTTAGTGTAGACATGGTCCAGAGTGTTCTCCCCTCTAGTAGAACACTTAACATGTTGATAAAATTTCGGGAGTAGTCTTCAAGTTAGCCTTGTTAAAGTCTCCTGCAATTATATGAGCACTGTCAGGGTGAGCTCGCTGCTGTTTGTTAACGATATTCAGCAAGAGAGAGAGCGCCGTGTTTACATTGGCGTCGGGTGGAATGTACACAGCCATGACAATCACTACTGTTAGCTCTCTTGGTAGAAAAAAGGGCCGGCATCTTACAGACATGTACTCGAGTTCAGGGGAACAGTGTTTGTCTATGTCCCATTGCTCTATGTACACCAGTTCTCGTGTACGTAAATACAGAGCCCCCCTCCTCTGCTCTTACAGGATTCCTTTGTCCTGTCCCAGCGTAGAAGAGTGTGGCCTGCTAGCTGCATGCTAGCATCGGGTATCTCAGAGTGAAGCCAGGTTTCAGTGATAATCAAAACACAACAGTCACGAACATACCGATTTCCAGCAAGTTGTAATTCCAAGTCATCCGTTTTATGCTCCAGAGATCTGGCATTGGTGAGATACAGGCTCGGTAGAGGTGGCTTGTGTGGTTGTTTCTTTAACCTTAGCATAGTGCCGGATCTGCGGCCCTGCTTCTGCTTCCTTTCCCTCCTCCGTCTGCGCCTTCTCCCAGCCCCGACAACAATCCACGGAAAGCCCGCTGGTCTCGCTATGTTGTCTGGGATGTTATGTGTGTGATGAAAGGCACTTGAAACAGATGTCTGGCACTGGACACCAATGTCTATGAGGTTTTGACGGGTGTAACGAATATTCGCCGAACCGTTCGTGCACAAACAAAAAAGAAAGACAAAAAAATATATATATATAAAAAATACAAAAACAACAAAAAAGAGCACTGAAGAGGAGAGCCGTAAGCCGCTGCGACCATGCGTGCCGCCATCTTGGATACATATATTATATATATATTATGCTGTGAAAATAATGTTCAGAGAGAAAGAACATGACAGCACATGAAGACGCGCTCTTGTGCAAACCTGCGGCCAGTTCAGGCTCCTTACACGCCTGTCATAAACACATGCTGCTCCCAACACAGGACGCTGGTTTCTGAGCTCCAGCACTGCACTCGTGTGTTGTGTTTCTGCTCTTTGCTCCATAACGCAGCTCAACGCATTTGCTTTGCTTTTGTTCCCGGTGTTTTGCTCTTGTTTTCTTTATGTTATTTCTGCTGCTTACTCCAGTTTGGATTAATAAAGCTGTTTTTTCCAACCATGAACCGAGCTAGTTCTAGCTAATTTTTAAGCTAGTTCTACACATTATGCTGTTATAAAGAGTCCTCAGTGATGTATTCATGGGGTAAAAACATGCAGGTACCTGTTCATTTCTGTAGGATGTTTCTGCTGAAACATGATACTCATGATATTCAGTTGACTGGCAAAATGAATGGTTATACCGTGATACGATAATTTATCGATCTATCACCCAGCCCTACGAGAAATGAACCACTTCTCAACACAATTGGCTGGAAAGCTTCAAGTGTTTCATAAAGCTTCATCTGGTCATCACTACCTATTCACTATCTCACTGCCTCCCCTCTCTCCTTACACTGCATACCACTCCTCTATACCACTGTGTGCGTGTTACCTTGAGGGCTATCTGGGCGCAGTCGGCTGCAAAAATCCCAGAAGTGGTAGAAGTCGAGTGGCATACGCAGATTGTACAGATGCTCCACCTCCTCTCTCACCTTCTCAGGTACTGATGATTCTGCCTTCTGATTAAACCCCGCATCTGGCTCCACCTCCTCAAACCGTGCCCGTTTGACCGGTCCATTCACCTGCTACAAAAATGGTACACCATATTAACACTCCTGGGTCAGGTGTGTGTACGAATAGTAAATATTCACATCACTTTAGGATTTCTTGCTGCCTACTTAGGGACCCTCCTCCTGAATGGAAGACAAAGAACATGCTGAAGTGTGCCCTACAGGATTTAAAACACATTCCACGTTGAGAGATGTGTTCAGGTGGCACGTTACTTGAAATGTGTTGAAAGTTGTGAAATCGTAAAAGACCCAGCCGCTGACGCAGAACAGATTTTCTGTTTCTGATTTAAACCAAACCAGTCTCAATCGTTTGTGCTGCGTTTGTGCCATAGTAATTTTAGTATGTGCTGCTTTAGTTTTAAAGATATAAAACTTTCTATACAGCGTGTGACATCACCATGAAGTTGGCACCCCACGTGTTTCCAGTTTCATCCAACCCAGTCACAATCGTTTGTGCTGGATTGGGCTTCAAAAACTTTTGTTTGTGCTGCTTCGGGTCATCAGATATTAATATTTATTTACAATGATTACATAATCGGTTTGAAGTTGGCACCCCATGTGTCTTTGATTTCAACCAAACCAGGCTGGTTAGTTAAGGCTTTTTTGTGTCGGTTTGTGGCTTAAAATTGTTGTTTGATTGGTTTGGTCAAAATCAGAAACATATGCATGGAAATCTCTGAACTTTTCAGAAAGGTACTGATGTCATTACTGTCGCTCCTTTTCAGGTAGCCAATCATATGGCAGTTAGTGGCAGTGATGGTCTGTCTGAAGCCGAGGCTCCGAAGCGGGCATCGAGTATAAGAGGGCGTGCCAGACAAAGCCCGGCTTCAAGGCGTGTATCGTTTCGCAGAAAACCGCGTGACCGATGACAGACGAAGCCTCAGTTTGTTTGGTACATGTCAGTGTTTCATCCCAAGTGTCTTCCTGTATAAATGCAGGCAAATCCCACCTGCACTTTGTGGGTTGTGTTGTTGGAGAGTGTATAAGCATATATCGGACAGATTTTTATTGTGTAGGTGCATAAATTCATACAAGCTGTGTGTAGGAAAATAGAGTAGACACCAAATAAAATAAGCACATTAAACTTATTGCAAAAGTTATTGTAAAATGGAACACTGTGCAAAGGACACGCACATAATAATGCAAAGTGGCATAACACTGATGCCATGGAGAAATTAAAATGTGCTGTACATTTCTCTCAGCAGTATGTGTTGCTAGTGAATTCTGTTGAATGAAATGAGTAAAGAACGTAAGACTACATTCACACTGCCATGCTGAAATGACTCAAATCTGATTTTTTGCATTAATGTGACACAGATCTGATCTTTTCAGGGCGGTGTGGAGACATAAATCTGATCTTTTCAAATCAGATTTGAGTCACTTTCATATGTGGTACTAAATCCGAAATGTATCTGATTTGCGGCTATGCGACCTGAATGAGAACGCTTGGATCAGAACTTCATGTGTTTTTTTGCCTATACGCATGTGCTGTGCGCTGATAGTGACTGGTAGTGTCGTCATCAGCCAGCACGCTGTTCTGCCGATTTGTGCTACCTATCAAGATATGCTATAGCAGTTGCATGTTCAGTTTAAAGTTATGGTTTTAGGGTTAACTTTAATCTTAAACTGTTAGGGTTGAGGTCAGAGTCTAGTTTATTCTCTGCGGTCAGCAGCATTTATTTGAGCTACGGTAGCATTTATTGCCAAGCTTCATAAATCATCAGAACGCCAGCAGAACAGCAAAATAATACTGGAGCAGAGCTACAACTGATGAGCTGTTTACTGTCTTCCAGAGCAAAATGCAATGCATACATTAGCTACTCTAGCGCTTCCATTTTGTCGGTTTTAATACCATGAGTCATTTCACAAATATGTTTTTGTTGTTGGTGACGCAGGACTCATGCAAAATCATGCGTGCCATTTCGGGGGACAGGTGCGTCCTCGTTAAAGTCAGATACAACTCACTGTAATTATGAATGTGAACCGTCACGACAGGCAAATCCGATCTGAGCAAAAAATCTGAACAGAACAATGAGGCTTGCGATGTGAACATAGCCAAAGTGACTCAAATCTGATTTGAAAGGATCGGATTTACGTGTCCACACCGCCCTGAAAAGGTCAGATCGGTCACATAAAGGCAAAAAATCAGATTTGAGTCACTTCAGCATGGCCATGTGAACGCAGCCTTACATACGTGGTCCTAAATCCGATACGTATCACTGAATCCCAACCGAGGCTTCGTTTGTCATCGGTCACGTGGTTTTCTACCGAACAATACACGCCTCGAAGCGGGGCTTCATTTGACACGCCCCCTCACACTCGATAGGCGCTTCGGAGCTTCATTTGGCCATCACTAGTTAGTGGTGAAATGTTTTCGAGACACTGTTGTCATAGAAACAAAACCGACGTGCAGCGTTTTATTTATGAAGCCAGCGCTTTTCATCCCGAGGTGAAACAGTGCACGGCCACCCGGAGCTCTTCCCAGCGCTGACTGCGCGTTTCTGCCAGAGAAAACCGCCATGTGGACATGCACTTGCCATTCATTCATGTTGCTGAATTGATTCAATTGAGCCGTTTCTAAAGAATGAATGGTTCAGGAATCATTATTGAAATAAGTACTGAATACATACTTTATTCGAAGCAGTACTGAAATGTATTTATGCAGGCTTGTGGAAGTTAACAATAAAAAGGCAGAAATTAATCGGTAAAAAAAACCAAGTCTATACTAATGATTCCTTATCAGAACGTATGACTTGCTTTTTACTTTACATTAAACTGCTAAAAGTCATTAATGTGCAGCAACAGCTTTTTAGTTACCTGTGTTACAGACTTGGGCTTTCTTTTCCCGCGCCCCGCCATGTTTCTCTTCTTCCTCTGTACGCAATCTACACTGACGTCACGACGTAACGGCGCTATCAGCCAATAGCAGATCTACTTCCGGTTCCATGTAGTTCGTCATGACGACTTACGGAGAACTGAAAAACAAAACAATGATAAACATTTAATTTATTGCAGTTTGTTGTTTTATTTTCCTTTAAAACATGTACATTTCAACATCTGTGGGTGTTTAATAAAAGTAGAATGTCTATTTACTGATGTTTTGTCCTAAATGTATTTAATTTAAACACACACATTTAATTTTATTATTATTATTATTATTATTATTATTATTATTATTATTATTATTATTGTGGTGGCAGCACCAACACTTTACACTATAAAATGCCGATTTAAGTCCAATTTGTACTTCAGTGTCGCACCCTAAAGGCCGATTTATTCTTCTACGTTGAACCTAAGGCATAGTGTAGGCATAGGGTAGGTATAACCGCGTCATAGCCTGCGCCATGCCTGGCGTGCACCTCTCTAACTACGCATAAAGGCGGTGCAGACCGCATCATCTGCGATTATATTATTCTTAAATATTAATTATAATATAAACATTTTAATTAGTATAAATATTAAATTATTAATACAAATATTAAATATTAATTTAAATAAAATATTTTTGCTCTCTTTCACGAAGGAACACGTGCACTCATGGGCATATTTTTAATAAAAAAAAGAAGTGCTGCTCCAACTGAATTTTTGTTATTTTAGTAGCGAAAATTGAATTTTTTCTTTGTCATCTTAAAAACATCTTAAAAAGTCAAGTTTTTTCGGCAGTCTCATACTGAATAAAGACGAGTTACACAGTTCAGAGATGCTTTCAGTGAGAATTCACCTGGTTTATGTTGTGTAAAGAATATAGTTGAGCTATGTTGATGTTGTATTACGGACCCATTTGGAGGGAACACTTGGGTTTCCGGGTTTTGGCTAGAGTAAACATGTGAACGTGACTCGGCTCTACTTCTCATTATTTCTATTCATATTTCTACGTACCCAGTATAGCGGTAACATAACATGGTGTCAGAAGCGAGATTGTAGAACGGCGTTAAGATGAAATACGGAAAAAAAAAAAAGAAATATGGAAGACCGAGCACCGCAGCAGCAACAGGTGGTACAGCCACAGTTAGCCCCGCAGTATTTCCCGCCAGGCAAGTTTGACTTCTCGAACACTAATGATTGGCCAAGATGGATAAAGCAGTTTGAACGCTATAGAGTTGCATCAGGGCTGGACAAACAGTCAGAGGAGTTTCAAGTGAATGCCTTTATGTACGAGGCGGGTGACGAGGCCGAAGACATCTTCAATGTTCTACCTCTGACTGAAGGGCAGAAAAAGTCATTCAAGTTGGTTACGGAGGCGTTTGAAAAACACTGCATCAGCAAGCAGAATGTTATCTACGAAAGAGCATGCTTCAATCGTCGGAGTAAACAGCCGGGTGAGAGTGTTGAGTCTTTTATAACTGCTATACACATGCTCGCAGAACATTGTCAGTTCGGAGTTCTGAGAGAAGAATTGATAAGGGACAGAATAGTGGTCGGGATACAAGATGCTAAGCTGTTGGAAAGTTTACAGCTAGACCCAGAACTGACACTAGCAAAAGCAATGACCAAAGTCAGGCAAAGTGCAGCAGTGAAGA
>JAQQZU010000019.1:8216242-8242973 GCA_030068025.1 Parauchenoglanis punctatus | reverse complement strand
TATACAGTGTGACCCAAATGAGGATAGGTTCCCTTTTGAGTCTGGTTCCTCTCAAGGTTTCTTCCTTTTGCCATCTCGGGGAGTTTTTCCTTGCCGCCACCACAGGCTTGATCATTATGGATATACGTATATAGATAAATGAACAGATTCATAAGTTTACATTCAGAATTTATAGACTTCTGTGAAGCTGCTTTGTGACAATATCTGTTGTTAAAAGCGCTATACAAATAAAATTGAATTGAATTAATTCTGTAGGCATGAGGGTAGACATGCCAAGGCAGATGGACATTCCAACAGGACAACTGCACATTCCAGACTGTTGCCTCCAATTAAAAAGAGCAGCAGCATATTGCTGCAGATAAAATGCATTAAAGAACTGATCAGTCAAGGTAAGACACATAAGGCCTAGAACTGAGCATTTGAGGATTTGGAGCCAAGCAGTTGTGGGAATTTAAATCACATTCCAACATTCCCATCACTAGTGCATAGGCAATGCAAAGCTCGCTCTCTCAGTCACACAGACCCACACACACAGAGGAGCCACATCAATACCTGGAAAAGTGATGTTATATTTTGGCTGAAAAACCTGACAAGAAATGTGGATTTCCTTTTCTTTAATTGTTTTTTCCTGTAAAATAGTTTTGTACAGCTTATTGACACAGGTCATGAACTGATGTCTGGCTTGAGGTGCAGTAAGCCATGGTCAAGGCAAGCAAGCCATGGTCTTGGCAAACAATGTCTTCATGGACCTTGCTTTGTGCACTGGGACACTGTCATGCTGGAACATGTCTGGGTTAGACCCCATAATTCTAGTGAAGGGAAACTGCAATGCTAAAGTATACAAAGGTATAATTTGTGTGTTTACAACATTGTGGCAACAGTTTGGCAAAGACCCCAAAGGGTGTGATGGTCAAGTATCCACAAGCTTTTTGCCATATAGTATACGCAGCATTAGTCATGAGAAGAAACTTAGAGATTGAATCATGTTTTATGGAAAAACTTATGGGGTCACTCATGTGAAAGAATTCTGAAATAGCAAATTTTGAAATATAAAAATTGTGCATATATTTGGTAATTGGAATTTGCATAACATGTTTATTTATATAAAAACATACAATATCAATTCATCATTTTTCCATCAAAAATCCTCATTTGATGCAACCTTGATTTTCCCCCAATTTAAAATATTCCCTTAATATGCTTAAATTTTTTGACAAAGTATTGCATGCACAGAATCTGTAAAAAAACATGCATGCATTTATTATGAATTTCTGAAAAAGGCATCATCTGAATGGCAGCATATGTTGCTCCAAATCGTGTATGTGATCATATCAGTTGCTGGTATTTGAACTTTAAGCTGGTAACAGCCTGGACACGACATCCATGATTTCCAAAAACAATGTGAAATGTGGACTTACCAGACCACACTTTACCACTTTGTGCCAGCCCATCTCAGATAAGCTTGGGCCCAGAGAAGTCAGTGGTGATTCTGGATGTTGTTGATATAAGGCTTTTGCTTTGTATGGTAGACACTTAACTCACTTAACTGTATGTAGCAAAATAGTCTATTTACCAACAACGATTTTCTGAGATGTTCCCAAGCCCATATAGCTATGTCTTTTATATAATCATGTTGGTTTTTTAACCCAGTGCCACCTGAGGGATCAAAGGTCACAGGTATTCAATGGTGGGTTTTGGCTTTTCCCCTTAAGTGCAGAGATTTGCCCTGCACCTTGGGTCCTGCCTACTGTGGTAGACCCCTGCCTCTACAGATCTAGTGCTTAGGGCCTGTTCTTGTGCTGCCATGATCAGAGCCTCTGTGCTGTCCTTCAGGCCTCCTTTTTATAGCCACTGGTAGGATTCCCTGATGTCAGCCACTTCCTCTATCTGCCGGTGGTACATCCCATGAAGGGGCTTGGTCTTCCACGATGCTTTCGATGCCACAATGATTTTGTAACCAAGCATCTCCAGTGCAGTGGCATATATGAGCTCATTGGTTTCAGTGATGGTGGTGGTGGATATATTGAGCAGTGCACAGTTAATGTCTGCCAGCATCTCTTCTGAAGGAGTTTTGGCAGTGAGCCAAAGTGAGTGCATGGAGTTGAGTCTCAATTCTCATCTTCAGCTTAGCAGCTGCTTCTGTCATTTTTGTTGGCAGACTGTGGTGTCATGTCTGCCAGGTGCTGTTCATCATTACCATCATCACCTGTAGTGTTGCCAAGATGGGGTTGTAGTCTTTCAAGTTCAAGCTTACTTCTACTGATGTTATAGCACTGGGCCAAGAGCCATTTCTTTCAGCTGCTGTCAGAGTGGATTTTGGTCTTCTGGTCATCCATAGTTCCCACATTACGTGCATTATAGTAGCATTCCAGTAGCCCATTTTTTATCAGTATGCCCTGGTTCCTCAACAACTGATGCAGACCTTATTAACCCGGGAGACATCCGAGCCAGTATGGATTTGTATTTATGTCCCTCGCTCATGTTCCGAGGTAGGCTTGTGCCAGCATTAGGGGTCTAAGACTGGGGACACTTACTTCAAGTTCTTGTGTTGACCATTGAACAGTTACCAACTGAAACAAGCTTATGTTTTAATAATACAGTATGAAAGTGAAAGAACGCTCACCACTGCTCCACCACTTCCTGCCATTAATGACATAGTGGTCTTTATCCTTGTGCAGGGTACACTCCATGTTGGCTGCATCACTTGAGGCAATATCTGGCTCTGAAAGAGAAACAGAAAGAACCCTTATTTTGAAACAATGGGACTAACAAGACATTTCATGCATTATAACTGCCATAATGGTCAAAAAGTGTGCTAAGGTTTTAATAACGAAATAATGATATGCTGTTAGGTAGACTCATTGGTCTTATAGTAATGACAAAGTTGCTGAATGATCGTTTTCATGTTGGTAATCATAACTTGACTGAGCTGGTTTCAAAAGCCTAATGATTGCAAGGACTCAGAGCTTGTTTGAAATCTTATAAAATCACACTGCAGTAAGAAAAATGTTATTACACACTTCTTATATTCACACTTCTTCACCAAATCTGTAATAAGAAAACCTTTATATACTACATATTTCCACACCAAACCTAGAATTACGAACTGGAGAAATTGTTCCAAAATCAATTTTATAAGAAAATACATTTCACCTCTGTCATTAGACAGAAATCATAACTCCTCAATACCTATATGATAAAAATCCAAAATACCCATACCATTAAAAAAATGGCAACAAGACCTTGCAATCCGACCCAGTGATGATGTTTGACCACAGATTTTTAGGAACATGTCCTTCATAACTAATAAAACCAGTCTGTACCTTATATAATACAAAATAATCACTAAGGAATTATATTGACTTCTGAGCTACACCATCCCAATCTCTACATCACTCTGCTTACTAGAAGACACAACAAAATCACTAAGAAAAGGTACTATAGTAAACTGGAAATTAAAGAACAACCTTAATATCTGTTGGAAAAATGCAATCAAGTACGTAATGGAAAAACAGACTGCCTCAACCAAAGGAAAAAAAACAAAAAAACTTTGAGACGCTGTGTAAATCCATTTTGACCCATATTCAATTGAATTCAATATAAATACAAACACTCAGTAAGCATTTGGGAACTGAAGATGCTAATTTTTAAAGTTTTGAAAGTTAAATACTTTCCCATTCTTTCTTGATATACAACTTCAGTTGCTCAACAGACTGGGGTCCCCATTGTTGTGATTCATAATGTAAAATGCAGAGGTCTGGGCTGCAGGGATGCAAGTCTAAAACCCACACTCCTTTTACTATAAAGCCACAACACCACAGAAATTCTAAAAATTTTCACCCTCTAGACTTTCAGCTTTTAGACCAATTTATACTTCTGCATAGAATCTATGCTAGAAGCTACTGCATCAACACTCACTCAGGGTGAAGCATTTATACTTGCAAGTAAGCTGTGCACCTCTTTTAGAAGGTGCTGTCATATGAACCCATCAGAATTTGCTATTTTTACATATAGAAGAGCAGAATGATAGTTCTGTGTTTCACTGTAGGAATTATATATTGAAAATAATATGGACAAAATGTTGTTTGAAACAAATTTATGGGGGGGAGAAACCTCATGTGATTAATTATAAAACAAGTGAAGAGTTTTAGCTTGTCTGTGTTCAGCAGTATAAGCAGATCAAAGCAAAACTCCCACTGCACACTCAGGAATGAGACAAATATTAACATCACAGTGCTTAAATCCACAGGATTAGATGGACTGGATTAAATTGGCCATCATAATGATCTACAACCACTATAGAACCTCACACTTTATATATTTATATTAACACAATATCATTCTGATTTTCTCAAAGAAGAAGAAACACCTAAAAATACCTATGAGGAAATGTGATGCTACCATGTGGACCAATCACAGTTGTCGCAGTCTGCATCGACAAGACGTGTAGTTACATTCCTGGAGAGATGCATGTCAGGCTATGGCAGAGGGTACAGTGAAGTGACATGACATGGCTATGTGGCTATGGCGTTCCCTATGGTGTAGATTTGATGCAGAAGTATAAATTAGCTTTTAACCTAAAACATCTGGCTCCATTATTCAGCTCCTGTAAACCCTAATTACTTGGAATATGTGTATTGAATAACTGCTAGATTTTATCATAGATTTAAAAGATAAAAAAAAAAAAAGATTTTACAATATAAAACAGGCTGATTTTGGGATGTGCCTTTAAATTTAAATGTGCATAGCATCACTCTGATTAGCTAACAGAATCCATGGGTGTAGATGACAGATTTGGACATCAGCCAATCAGACTGAAGCTATTTACATATTTAAATGTAAAGGCACAGCCTCCCAAGTGCTGCAGCAGAAAAGTGTTCGCCCTGTCAGAGATAGCAAGTTTACAATAGCATTTCAGGGAACAATATAAAATAAGTGAAAGTGTATAGCATGTCCCCTTTAACAATCTCAACCAATTTTATATTATTATTATTATTAATAATAACAATAATCATGATTATCATAATCACCACCACCATCACAGTCTCAGATCATAAGACATAATGGTTTTGCACTGCCTGTGGTAAGAATTAACATGTAAGAGTCTGTCCATACTTGATTAAAAGGACTGTTTTTACTGTCTACTTTTTCTTTTTAGAGCATGCCAGTGGAAGCTAATAACATGTTTATGAATAACATTAGGTAGCATATATAAGGAAAAAGCAGCGGGCCTAAAACAGAACCTTGTGAAACACCAAACTTCACCATAGTATGTGTAGTCACCATTTACATTAACAAACAATCAGTCAAATAAGAGCTGAGCCAGGAGAAGACAGTTCCTTTAACTCCAACATTTTTCTAGGCTAACAATGAGAACAGTATGATCTGAGTATAAAAAGCTGCACTAAAATCAAGCAAAACAAGGACACAACCCTGATCAGAGGCCAGTAGTAGGTCATTTAGAACTTTAACCTGCTTTGTCTCTATGTTATGATGAGGCCTGACAGACACATTTCATGAATGTTATTCCTATGTAGGTATGAGCATAACTTCTGAAATGTTGATCTAGCAGCATTAAAAGCTTTTTTATAGCTCAGGAGGCTCTTTTTCAGTGTTTTAATTCAATTTCACTTGGAATATTACCACTCAATTTTGAAGTGGTCTGTTTTAAGGTGCTTGTGATTCTTATACCAGGGTGCTAGTTTTTTTCTGTGTTAGTGATGTGACAGTCGCACAATTTATATAATTATTATATGTAAATAGTTTCAGGAATTATATTTTTAAAGTCTAAAATCATGACAGTGTTCACTATCACAGTAATATCTATTATGGTAAATAGCTTGTGTTAGCCCTGAAGTCAGCCTCTGTTTCTAAAAGACAGGATTTAAAAGGAAGTTTAAAATTACCTTTCTGAAATGGTCATCTGTAATCTTGCTTGTACTACGGGTGGTCTGGTGTCTGCTACTTCATTTTCCATTTCCCAAACTTGTTGAATTGATAAAAAAGCTTAAATCCTCACAAAGAAGCCATTATTTACCTCTCAGAGTTAAGCTTCAGTTTCTCATGTGTGTGCAGAGGGGGTGCAGCTAACAGACTTTGATAATGTTACTGTCGTGGAAATCTTTAAACAGACACAGACCGAGCCTTTTAATCGTCTGTGAGGAACCTCTTTAGTTTAGAAGATAGAAGAGACAGATGATAGAAAGGTGAAAGTGAGAGCTCTGCCCTCTCCTTTTCACATGAGTATATACAGATTGTCCACTCCGCCCTCATAGAAAAACAGTTGAAACAGGGATCACTGCCCTTGTACGTGCAAGTAAGAAGTTATCAGCCTTCAGCCAAAGGCTATGTTAAAGGAAATGTTTCTGACGCACATAGGGACAGCTAGTTCTGCTCTTCTGCAAGGATAGCAGAAGTTACAAAAGGTGAAAGAAATGTTTCTTTTTGCGCAAACAAGAGCTACATATTTTGTTCACTTTGGTAATATAAATTGATTGATGTTACATTATTACTAAATTTCCATTACAGTTACCAAATTAAAGTGAGGCTTTTTAGGTATTTAATTTTAAAGGCACACATGCAAACATGGCCTGTTTTATCCTAACC
Source organism: Parauchenoglanis punctatus (assembly GCA_030068025.1). NCBI lineage: Eukaryota > Metazoa > Chordata > Actinopteri > Siluriformes > Auchenoglanididae > Parauchenoglanis > Parauchenoglanis punctatus. The sequence continues at coordinate 8,236,367 of JAQQZU010000019.1, read as the reverse complement.
CCTTTTTATACCACTTTAAAACAGAACAAGAAAAAGGAACTATGGTGTTATTAAAAAATGTGCATACTTTACAAAAGCATCTCAAGTAATATTATAAAATACTATACATTGAAAGTGTTTGGGAGGTGCACTTTAATATAGAGTCTCCTATAACCAGAGCTCTTTCAGGTTTCTCAGCAGGTGCTTCACTGAGGAGAGCAAACCTTTTTAATACATGAAGCAGAGAGTAGTGCTCTTGTGGGCAAGCTAAGCTAGATTGACTTTAAGATTATGCCACCAAGTTGACACCCATTCACCCTGCTGTGAGGGCTCTAATGCTGTAGTTGGGGGATTGCTAACTCTGCCTAAGGCATCCAGGTTTTCCCCTACAGAAACTATGCTGCTCTCACTCTCACTAACCTTCTCTAGATACTGGATGCACTCCATTAATGCTGCAATTTTCTCTGCCAGAGAGAAAACTAACAGTGTTCCCAGAACCTGTGCTTACAGTTTTTAAAAAATCAGTGGATGGGTAACCGTGTTAAAGATATTGTGGGTCCTGCAGCAAGTTACACCAATAATTTTCTAGAAAATTAGCATGCATCTATTACCTCAGCTGTTAGTGTCAAGCAGCCAAATAAACACATGGAATAATTATTTTTTAAATACATACATTTCCCTTATCTGCTGCTTTGCCACACACAGTTGGTACTGATCCCTGTTTTAGGAACAATTTAATTTACAGTCCTGTGCTGTACTGGCCCAGGTTGGTAAGTGTAATACCCTGCTCCTTGTTCCGTGCTCAGTGCGCGGAGAAATCTCGGCCACGCGCGCAGCAGGCGCTTCATCTCCGTTGCGGAAGCACGCGCTTCAGAATTTGAACAGAGAACACCCGAACTTCACGGACTACAGTTCCCATGAGCGCCTGCTCCCAGCCAGTAGGCCAATCAGTGGGGAGCAGGTGGCTCTCATTCATGGACTCATTGTGCCGTGTTTTTAAGGACTGCTTTTGCGCTTCTTGCTTGCGAAGCATTATAGACTTTCCTTTGTGTAGTCTAGCCGAGCGTTTATATTACCCGTGTTTTGATTACATGTTTTTGACTCAGTTTTGTGTTGTTTGACTACTCTTTTGGATTGCCCCTTCTGACTCTGTTTTGTTAATCGCTCGACCCCTGCTTACATTTGGAGTACTCTTTTTGCATGCCGTTTTTGTACCTCTGCTCCGTGTGTATATAGTGTATTATAGTGTATATAATAAACTCAAGCTGAGTTTCACCTGCCATCTCCTGTCTACCTGCGCATGTGTTCCGACCAACCCCAGCAAACATTATAGTAAGCAATCATACAAAAACTGTTTTTTTTTGTCATGCAAACGGGGTTTTGTTCACTGTACTTGGGACGTTGCCAAAAAAAAACCTCATTCCACTCAACTCTTATGTCCTCTGAGGCTGGTGGTCCATGTAAGGAAGTGTGCTGCTCTGTGCAACTTATAACAGTAGTTCCCATGCTAAGTTTGCCTTGACATAATGATAGCAGGTCCGGTGCTTGTAAGAAAAAAAAAAAAGAATCATGCATCCTTCACAAAGTTCACAAGCTGTGGGCTCTAGATACTCAGATTGAGGGATAGGGTATTCTAATGGGGAAGGCAAATTAGGCAAGAACAACTTCTTGTAGCACATTTTCTGAAACAGCCGCCTGAAATAAACTGACTGAGTTGTCTTATATTAGATTTTGTGGGTTGGTAGGCATTCCAGATGCTCAAATGTAAGTGCACAATCACTGAAAAAGTGAGTTTCTCATATGTCGATTTCGATTTTACTCAGGAAAAATCGTTTTTATCAGGATTTGAAACATACCGGCAAAATGCACTCACAATACATCTGACATTAACTATCAGTTTAGGTGCACAGATTACTTGCTACTTTTGACCTTGTCCATTTCTCCATGGGATGAATGTGTCATGCAGATTTGGTCATAGCGCACAGCCTACATCACAAGCACATACATTTCATAGCTAACAAATAAATTCAATAGATTAAATAGGACCTTTCTTACACTGCAATGCAAATATTCTTTCCTAGTTCCACAAACCCTGAACACATTAGACATCTGTTTTGACCTTTTTGTTTTTTTGAAGCAGAGCATAAATGCATAATTCTCTGTCCAATTAGGTTTAAACATCCTGTTTTTGATCTACTGAAGATGCAATGGTTCATGTCTAAAAAAAATCACTAGAGTCACTACACTAAATGCAAATTTTTAAATAATGAACCAGTTTCACTACTGTATTTTTTGCGTGCTTGGTTCAATCAGCTGAAGTACTTTGCTGAGTCCACATTCAAACCACAGTCTTCCAGCTGACAACTTTTAGAGGTTCCCTCAGAGAGACAACTTTTAATGGTTCTAAATTTAGTGCAGAGGGTGTATGATTATCAGCTAAGTTTATATCTGATTGGCCCTAGCAATGATACCAGTGGGCATGATACTGCTGGCCAAGCAATAGTTAGCTACACAGCAATAAATACAGAATTATCTTAAGTTATGATTTAAATAAAGGTAATGTCTGGTTACAGTATTGAATCAGCAAGCTAAATTCTCTTTAAGACTGTGCACTAGAATGTAGAAACATGTATGTGTATGTGTACAAACTTGTGTTTTTACCAGTCATGCAAAAGCAGGATCGTATTTCTCCTCGCAGTAAGGGTTCTAGCCATAGATTTTTCTGCTCCTCAGAACCAAACAGATGTAGCACCTCCATGTTCCCAGAATCTGTCTCACAGTTAATAAAACAGTGGCTGCTTAACTAACGGCAGTGATATCTCTCCCTCTCTCTCTCGCTCTCTCTCTCTCTCTTACACACACACACTCTCACACACCACAAAACAGAAGAACCCATGATCCCAGCACTATTGTTTTGATTTTCAATATTAGTTCTGCTTTGATCAGCCTTAAAGATACACACACAGACCTGGAGCCTGGCAGTTGAAGACCTCAGGGGCATAGAAGCATCGTCCAGTTTCCTCAGCAATGTAGGAGTAATCCAGCTGAGATAGACCACTCACTGCAGGCAGGAACAGATTCCACAGTCCCGCAGCACGAGCTTTTGCCTAAACACATACCGCTTTTTACCATAAGACAGGCATATTATAGGTTTCAAGATGATTTATTTGTCACATGCTCAGTTATACAAGTACAACTTACATTGAGATGCTCTGAAGGTTATGAGAACAATATAATAAAAGAGAAACAAAACAAGGATAATAATAGTAAAAAGTACACAAAAATAAAGCAGGCCCAGAATCTGTAAATAATATATTAAATTGCAAAATAGCAGACATATTAAAGTCAAAATTAGCCTGGTGTAAACACAGTGTATGGAGAGTGTGCAAATATGCTAATAAAAAGTGTGTGCAAATATGCTAATGTAAGCAGTGTATACTAATGTAAACAGTTAATATTAATGTAAACTAAAGTTAACGCTAATAAACAGTGTATGATGAGTGTGCAAATGTGCCAGTGTGAACACAATGAATGAATGAGTGTATGAATATAATGAATGTGCATGTAATAGCAAGAAATAATCCAATAAAGGTCAGGACAAGATAGATATATAAATAATGAGTGTACCCTCAGGCATGCTCACATTTGTGTGGTTTTAAGCATATGTGCTGATCTGATTGAGGAGTCTAATGGCTTGTAGATAGAAGCTTTGCTTTAGCCTTTCTGTCTTAGCCTTGATGCTGCAGTATTGCATTCCTGATTTGAGCAAGCAGAACAGGTTGCTGTTCCGATGTGAGAGGTCATTGATGATCTTGCATGCTCTTGAACTACAGTGCTGGGTGTAAATGTTCAACAGGGAGGGCAGTGCAGATCCTATGGTGTAGGATCTACTGCACAGAGCTTTGCAGTCCTTGTCAGGCTCATAGCTTGAATGTGTCCCACTGCTCTAGTGTAAAAGGTTCTCAGAATGGCTGAAAACATAGAAAGCATCTGTTCCACCTCAGACAGCTGAAGAAATTTACTGTCTTTTGAGACCTGAGCCTGAGTGTGCTGAGTCCATGTCAGCTCTTCTGTGATGTGCACTCTGAGGTATTTAAAGCAAGATACCCTCTCCTCTGGTGTTCTGCTGATACTGAGGGGAGTGTAGGCCCTTTGCTGCTTCCTTCTGAAGTCCACAATCAGCTCCTTAGTCTTGATCATGTTAATTGGAGACAATTGGCTTGGTACCAAAATGACAGTTTCTCCACTTCCTCCAGGAAGGCTGGCTCATCATTGTCAGTGAAGAGTCCCAGTACAGCCATGTTGTACGCAAATTTCACTATAGAGTTTTTGTTGCTACGCAGTCATACATGAACAGCGAATACAGGAGGGGACTCAAGCTTGTGGGGCTCTTGTGTTGAGCACAATGAAATACATTGTCCCACCCTCACCACCTGGGGTCTGCCTGTATCGAAACTCTGTATCCACTCAGAGCCAGGCATTCAGTCCCAGGTTGTGGAGTTTGGATGACAGTCTGTGGGGAACAATGGTGTTAAATGCTGAAATGTAGTCAACAAACAACAGTCTAGCATAATTCCCCTTCTACTTCCACATGCTTCAGGGTATTAAGGAGAACGAGGAGATGGTATAGTCGGTTGGTCAGTTATGATGGTAGGCAAACTGTATTGGGAATGGGGAGCTTGGGAGTGAGGAGCAGATATGATCTCTAATGATTCTCTCAAAGACCTTCATAACTATGGATGTTAATGTTATAGGCCTGTAGTCATTCAGGTCGTAGGGATTACTGTTCTTTAGAATGAGGATTATTGTGGATCTCTTTAAGCATGTGGCAACCCTACACTGAGCCAGAGACTCACTCAGGATGCTAATGAACAGAGCTGTCAGTGGGTCAGCACAGCAGCATAGAACTTGACTAGAAATCCCACTTGGACCTGGGGATTTCCTTCATTCACATGGCGGAGGGCTTTGTTCACTTCTTGCGACAAGGTTACCATCACCCCCTCACAAGCTGATGTTGCTGCTAAATGGGTATGTGCTAACGGCAGCATTGTTAGCTTCGAAGCATGCAAAGAACGCATTCAGTTCATTAGCAAACAAGGTGTCAGTGCTTACCATTTCTGCCTGAAGCCTGTAATAGTGCACAGTCCCTGCCACATGCAGCGAGTGTCATTCAAATGAAAGTCAGACTCCACCCACTCACTGTACTTTCTCTTTGAGAGTCTCACAGCACACATTAAACAAAAAGTAGGTTTCAATTTCGGTTCTGCTTATTGTTTCTTAAATACGTATCTGCAAGGATGTGCGTTGCTATATGCCAGGACCTGTTTTAGGGGAATATGTCATGCATCAACGTGCAATCGCCGTTTGCTTAGACAGAAGCCAGCATGCATGACAACAGTGTGAAAGACAGTGAATGGTCAAAAGTGCAGTTTCACTTTAATAAAAAATAAAAACAATAGACACGTCGAATCTTTTCTTAACCCACTACACCCCATAGCAGAGGCTGACAGCCTGCTTGTATTTCACTGTAACGTCAACAGCCAGCTCGATTTTTAAAGAAAGGTCTGCTATAGCAAAGCACTCATTCACGAAATATATCGTGTTTGTGAACACATGAACATTTTTATTTTAAAAAGAAAACAGGGTGTGTTGCCATTGACATCTGAAGTGTTTCTTAGTTTCATGTCGTGACTGACTGACCTGCTGAGAAGTTCAGTGTCTCTGGGAGTTATAGCTAAAGCTATGGAAGCACCTGAGTCTGTTCTCACTCATGAGACAGCAATTTTGTGCACCAATGATGAGTCTCCACCATGTTTGGATGCCAGTGATTATCATGTTGATATAAGAAATGTCAAAAATAAAAATAAAAAGCTTAAGAGTAATATTAGGACCTTACTGTTTATCGATCACTAGCTAACTCCATAGCAGTTCCGAGCTAAAAAGTAAAAAAAAAGTAAATCCATGACACATTTAGTTGCATTGTCCATGCTCTTGGTATGCGTGTGTGTGTGGGGGTGCGAGAGAGAGGGACAGAGAGTCAGGGAAATCCTTTTATCTTGTTGCCTAATCACCGCCAATTTCTTATCGTTTATGTGGTTTAGTGAGTTAGATCAATAATTCACTATTTAATTATTTATACAAATGTATAGTAAATACTACTTAATCTCACAAAAAAGATATAAAATGTAATAAATAAGTCTGCAGTATTGTTAAAAACTCCAAAAGTCCAAACTGGAACTGGCTGTGGAAATGAACTTGAAGGTGTATGTATAGCTATTGATTTTTATATGCGTAGGTGTTACTAATACATATTTTATATTAGTATTAAATTACAATTCATGCCCTTTCAAACAAAACAAACTTGTAATTGTCTTTAGTTTTCTAATTATAACCATTTGTTTACAGGATGACAAAATGAAAGGAATTTCTTTGTTATTCTCAGTGAAATGCTGCAGTGTTATAGAATTCTTCTGGGATATTAAACCTCCTAGAGATAAATTACAGGACTACTGCAAAATATAGATTTTTTTGCTATCTAAACATTAATGATCTTTTTTCCCCCACCTGTATGGGACCAAAACAGAGAACTGATAAGAATCGTAACCGATAAGCAGAACCAGAACCAAAAAAACAATTCAAACAGACCCAACCCGAGCACTGCTCTTCATACAAAGCTGCTTTATACTCCCTTATATCTCCCAATGCCAACCCCGTTTTGTACACAGCAGTGAGAGCACTTACTGTGTCACAAACAGATCGGTCCGCCCATGGTTTCTGATTGGTGAAATGCCTGACTGTGACTGTCAGTACAATCTGTTCAGTCAAGCAGCTAACCAGGCTAACCACTACATCTGTAAACACGCTGACGTTGTCAAAGGAAGAGTGGAGGGGGTTCCAGTCTATGTCTCCCAACACGTCTTTCAGGGTAGCCTCTGACTGGGCAAACCAGCATGTGGTCCTCCTCCTTGTCAGGGGTTGTTACACAAACTTTTGTTTATATGCCGTTAGGAGGAAAATACACTTATGGTCTGATTTGCCCATAGCTGGCTGTAAGACCGCTTTATAGCCATCTTTAATTTGTGAGTAGCAGTGATCCAGTGTGTTTACTCCCCTGGTAGCATGTGTGACATGCTGATAAAAAATTTGTTGTGACCTGTTTGAGATTTGCCCTGTAAAAGTCCCCCATCACAGTGAGACCACCATCCAGGTGTCTGTTCTGAACAGCACAGAGCAGATCATGGAGTGCATATAAGGCAATGCCTGTGTCCACTTGTGGTGGAATGTACACTGCAGTCATGATCACTGCAGAGAACTCGCATGGTAGAAAGAAGAGCCAGCAGACATTGGTTAGCTGTTCTAGGTGCAGTGAACACAAGCAATAGAAAGTCTTAGCATCCCACAGGTTACACCACTGTTCGTTAATAACGAAGCATACACCACCCCCTTTTGATTTATAGACTCCGCTTTTCAGTCCAAGCGAACCACAAAGTGAGACTGATGGTGTTATTGCTTGATCTGGAACTTCAGGAGATAGCCATGTCTCCACAAAGCAGAAAACTTTGCTGTCTCTGTAGTCATGCTGATACCTGATCCTGGCCCAAATGTCAACCAGTTTATTTGTTAATGACTGTTTGCAATTACGATGCTTGGCAGTGATGGCTGGTGAGGTCATTTCCTCAATCTGTAGTAGAGCCCAGCATGTCCCCCCCCAGTGTTTCTTTGTTCTTCTCCTGGGGTGTGAACTGCTGCATCCATTGTTTAGTTGGCATCACATAGTATCTCTATGAACCATGAGGGGTCATCACAAAATGTCTTCGGGAACTGGTGAGTGAGCAGTCATCCAATGTACATTAGTGTTGTTCTATCGTAGATAATCATGATTCTTGGATTTGTGCAAGTGTTAGGAAAAAAGATTAAAAAAAAAATAGATAGAAAAAGGTAAACCACAGAGCAACCTGGCTAGTTAGGGCTGCGCCACTTCCAGTCCAAAGAGTACTATTTACAAAGAGTACTAAAGGAACCGAGCACTCAGTGAAAATTAATACTAATTAAGAAAATAAATAATAATTAAGAATTTGCTTATAAACATGGCATGCATTTGCACGGTGTTTGTGTGTGCTCTTACCTTTAGTTCCTCCAGCAAAGGAGGTGTTTGCCATCTCTCAGGCCCATCTAAGTGTTTGACATAGTACTCAGTAATTTTCTAAAACAAAGATAGTCTGCAGTTAAAGACCGGCCCTGGCTGGAGGATTGTGTGACTCTGGCACAAACAGTTTACCAAAGAAACCTTCTAAAGAATCTGATGAATGAGTCCATTAACTGTAAAGAATTATCGGGCATGAGCTGTGCCAAGTGTACAAATGAAGAATGAAGAAACCATCTAGCCAGGATGGCTCCTAAATCTATTATTCTGTGTGTGATCTATTACACCACATAGTTGCACTGACTGAGAACCTGAGAATGGAGCATGTTAATCCCATTTAAGTCTAAATGCCTGTTAAGTATAAGATAAGGCACACCTCAACATGCATACTCCATATACATCACATTCACATCATGTCCTACACACATGTACCACTTGTTAATTTCTTTCCTTCATTAGAAGCTTTTCACATGTAGTTCATGTACACTAAGGTTTTTTCATAGGTTGATTCTTCTACTTGTACAGCTATAACAGTCTTGAAATTTGAGTCCTTGAGGTACATATTAAGTCACTTCCAGATTAACCTGACATATGTTAATTTAACGTGAAGGATATTCCCTTTCAAGGGTTGTGTTTAGGGGTTAAAGTCCCCAATTTTGGTGACTACAAGACTCATTTAGGGTTCAAGTCTTGAGAATCAAATGTTTAAAACAAAACAGATCTCATTGTTCCTTCATAAAATTAGTGAATCCTCTAAAAACACCTCACTTATGCTATTTTAATTATCCCTTTGCCTGTGTATCCTCTTTCTGATTTGCTGTAATATTACAAATATTGTCTGACTTGTATTTACTGTAATCATAGGTGGGAATGGTAACTCCAAGTTTATAGAAACTCCTAACAAATTCATGTGCAGGAAAGGTTTTGGATATTTTTTACAGCCTTTTGATAATTTAGCAGGATGAATGGATAATCAAACCCAATGGCAAAATTACCCTTCCAAAGGTACATTTAACAAGGGATTATGTACCAGAGCTGGATTAAAGATCAATTATGGTTACGGAAATCCGTCCTGGGTTAGGATTTACATGAGGAAAAGCCTGGCCAAATGATACTAATTAAAATCTGATTGGGACTGTGAAAACCCTGATAAAGTTAATAGTAAAGTAAAATCGTCTCATAAGCCTAAGAATGAAAAGGGTAAGTCCGCCATGGCTATCTGCCCTGCTGCTGTCTTGTCATTATGCGACACTTCCACTTCCCATATCTTACTTTTTATACTGCTAGCACAAAACTTACTTTGATATTGCTAGCCCTAGAAGTACCTGCCCAAAACCCCACCCCAGTAGTACCATGCCCAAAGCAGGCACAGCCTATCACTAAAAATCACTTGAAGAAATAACTTATTTACAGAACTGTATATTAAAAGTAAGGTAAACCAGACTTATATTTGCTTTAACATATAATATTTTATCGACATATCTGTATCTCTTAATTTTTTGCCATGTTTTAGTAAGTACAGTATACTAGAATTGCCAATGGCTTGGAACCAACTACCTTTTAATTATATATAAATACTGAATATTTAATATGGACACTTAATCAAAAATGCAATTCTCTCGAAGAATTGACTCCTGAGCTTACCTTCTGAGCAGGCAGTATGTGTTGTTTCATGAACTCTTTAACCTGCCAGAGGACAGCATAACCTTTAGTAGACTGAAGAAATAGCCTGTCGGGAACTTGTTCAGCCAAAGAGGAGCTGCAAAGAGGAATACTTATTGACACCCTTACAAAATTAAATTAACAAAACATGTGACCATTTGAGATAAAACTTACATAGACATTGCAATTTTATTTAAAATTTTTAACATGAATTTTCCTTACGTAGGGAAAGAATGAATGTCTGGTTTAAAGCTATATAGACAAGTCCAAACCTTCTAACAGAGGCAATCAGATTTCATGATACCAACAATTTTCACAAGGGCCCCCTGAACCACCAGCTATAAACAGCCTCAATGCATCAATGATCCAGCACAATATTTTACAGTGGGTAATGGATGGTTTCTGTGTATGAAGTAATCATACACTAGGAAGAGTTTAAAAGAGATCATACAAAATATGTGAAAAATGCACAAAATCCAAAATGGATCAAACTTACGGTTGATCAGTCACTCAAACCAATGTTAAAAATTTCCAAACTGCTGGCAGTCATGCTAATGATAAATTTAAGAAGGTCAGAGCAACTGTTTTGTGACCATGCTTGGGGAGTAACAGAATATATGGAATAGCAATATGTAATTAGGATACAAAAAAGGTAAAAAAGGTAACTTCTCTGTTACAGGGAAAAAAGATTACAGATTCAAAATCAGATTACAGTTTACATTTAGTAATGATGGGGATTATTTAGCAGGAATACAATTTTAAAATACATGACGGCTGCTACAATTAAACAACAAAATCAATAAACATTGATAAAAATAATTGCCAATTAACATCATTAGTTGAACTGCATTATGAAACACACTGTGCACACTGTCACAGAAAAATATTTATCTGAAATGTCAGAACAGAGACATAAGAAGACCATTCTCTATGGTATGGAAACTCTTTACACTACACGATCCTGCTGGCTTTATGACATAACTTGTGCTATAACGTGAGAAATATTATTACCCGTTTGTGGGAATGTGAGGAACAGAGGAAGCATGATGTTCCTGCTTAAACTGTCCATAACAGCTTTATGTTTTGTTAGGAAGCAAATAGCAAAGCTTTTTGATTCAATTAGCTTGTAAAAAGATAAAGTAGCCTATTTTTCTGACCTAGTAGCACTGATAAACGATTGTATATTCTTAGCATACACAATGTACTGTATGTGATGATACATTGCAACCGGATTTTTGATATCTCATATGGTGCTGAAACTCCGTCACAATGAATTTATACATTTCACCAACGAAAACAGGAAGTGCTTCATAACATCTCCATGCATTGCATGATACAGCTCAAACCTCAAAGGTTATTGGTTATGAAGGTTGTATCCAAATGACCAGAGTGACTATGGTATAGCACCACCATCTAGCCACAAAAAGCATGGCCTCTTTACCCATCCCATCTCTAATGCTCCTAGGCAGTTCATTGGCTTCATGTTCGATCCCATATACTTATTGCTTATGATGATATCCACATGCCCTGAGTGACTCTCTGGCATAGTGCCACCATCTGACAACAGAAAGAATGGCCTTTTTACCTTTCTCAGCAATACTGCTCCTAGGTGGTATTGGTTATGATGGTTATGACTGTGCTAGTGGCAGCCTGTTGCAGGAGCTCCAGTTAATGTCATGTGTTTTTCATGTTTTGTCACTTTTATATTGTTCACACTTCATCGGGTAAGACTTTTCATGACAAGATGGATAATGTGTGGCTGAACCGATTTCTGCTGGTCCTCCATTTTTAACTTCTGTTGTGCTGGGCCACTAAGCCACATTAAGGTGTGTGAGTAGTGTTTACCTCTGTGACCAGCTCATAGAGCTCTCCAAACCCACACTGGTGCATGGTGCGATACCCCTAATCCCCAATGATTTAAAGAGGAGATGCTGAAGTTCATATCTAATCGACAGAATGCGTCTTCTTCCTGAGCAGTAAGATGGCTGTATGGTCTCATGGCATTTATACTTCTATATTGTTTGTACAAAGGAATGTTGTACTTTCAGGTGTTTGGAAAATGCTCAAAGGACGAACCAGGCTGGTGGAGGTAAACAATTTTTTCTGCGGTATTGGCAGATTTCTTTTGATTTTCCCATGATATCACGCAAAGAAGCACCGAGTTTGAAGTAACAGGTACACATGTGAGAAGCTACAGTGGCAAGAAAAAGTATGCGAACCTTTTGGAAGTTCATGGTTTTCATGGTTGACATTAATTTGTCATAAATGTGATCTGATCATCTAAGTCAAGGGTATTGAAAAATATAATATACTGACTAAAATAACACAAAACAATTCTGACCTTTCATGTCTTTATTGAGAAAAAACATTAAAAAAATCATAGTGCTAGTGGAAAAAGTAAATGAACCCTTGGAATTAATACCTGGTATTAGAAAAAGGTTTTGTGGACTGATGAAACTAAGATTGAACTATTTGGAAAGAAAACGCAACAATACTTCTGGCGTAAAAAGGCCACTGCATATTATCATGAAAACAACCGTAAAGTATGGTGGAGGAAACATCATGACTTGGGCCTGCTATGCTGCATCAGGGCCTGGCCCGCTTTTAATCACTGAGGAGAAGATGAATGAAAGTGTATCAAAAGATTCTTCAGGATAATGTGAGAACATCTGTGCGTCAGCTGAAACTCTGTAGAAGTTGGGTGATGCAACAGGACAATGACCCAAAACACCGGAGCAAGTCCACAACAGAATGGCTTCAGAAAAACAAAATCCACCTTTTGGAGTTGCCAAGTCACAGCCCAGATCTCAACCCAATAGAGATGCTATGGAGTGACTTGAAGAGAGCCATACACTTGGGACATCCCAAGAATATGACCGAGCTAAAGCAGTTCTGCTAGGAAGAATGGGCTAAAATTCAACCAGGTATTAATTCTGAAAATCAGAATTAATCAGAATCTGAAGATCAGATCAAATTGACAAATTAATGCAGAAAACCATGACCTTCCAAAAGGTTCATATACTTTTTCTTGCTGTAACTGACTAATTGCATAAAGGCTTGACATAATTTTATCGCACTTTCAAAGCTGTTTAAGGCACAGTGTATGTAAACGTCTAACCTAGTGGAACTGTGAGCTAGTCAATTAAAACAGTTGCTGGAAAATATACTCATATCACGGGAAAAGTAGACTAAATAACTTGCCAAAACTGCAGTTTTATAATATTAAATCTGTGGAGTGCTTAAAACAATGAGTTTAATGACTTCAACCTAGGTCTTTGAAAACCTCCGACTTCAACTGTACCTAATATTATAACTTTATATGTATAAGTTGTTTTAGTGAGTATGGAAATGACCTGTGGGCAATCTTCAGAGCCAGCTGAGCTAAAGGTTCCACACACTCACCAAACTGACCCGCATTAGGAGCACTTGCATTCCCCAGCAAAGACCTTGCATAGATACCCTAAAACACACACAGACACACACATACAACAGAGAGATTAAGGAAAAACAAATTTCAGTAATACACCAAAAATAAGCTAGCCCTGATTTTGAGGTGTTAAGTAGAGGAAATTTGTAAAAGATAAACATCACAGAATTCTCTGTAAGACTATCTGTAATCATGTCTTGCATGTGTGTGGATTACACTGGCAGCTCAACAGAAAGTAAACCCTAAACAGGCAATTAGAGATACCAAGTGGTAACATCCACAGGTTGCTGCACACCTGTGCAATGCAGGCCATTTTAAACATCGCCAAGGCAATGAAAAAATTTTGATGTGGGAGGGAAGGCAAGATTCCACAGCATTGGCAGTACATGGAGATCAAGTCTTCTGCAGAAGGAATGCCTGACAGAAAAACAAAAATAATTATTGAAAATGAAAAAATTAAAGAAAGTGAATTGTCAAGAACCATGCAAATGTCTAAAACTGTTTAAACCGTCTTCTATTTAAATCAGTGATTCTCACAGACACTACACATTGTAATCTAATTTAGACTTGACCTTATCTGATCCATTACAAATACAAACTATTATACCCGGGGTATTCTGTTAAAAAGGCAAGATTCATTAAATATTCCTTGCATACAAAGGTCTGGACAAGCAACATTGCAGAATGGTAACAGGTACATATTTATGTCTTTGTCATAAACTAATTATTAAACATGAAGACTTCAAGTCCTATCTATCTATCTATGTGTACATATTCATACATACATACACACATACACACATACACACATACATACACACACACACACATGCGCACGCGCACGCGCGCGATATACGGCACAGGAGGAGGCAGGAGTAGCACAAAGTCTTGTCTTAGGAGTTGCAGTGCACAGATTCTAGAGTGAGGTGCACGGGAAGGGGTTATAGTCAGTGCTGTGAAAATTGTATCAAAACATTCTTGCTCCCGTAAGTGACTTATCAACACTGTACAACTGTGGAGTTCTTAAAGTCATTGTTCTGTTAATAGGACTGCAGCTTGGCTATACAAAGTACTGTTGTTTCATCTGTGAATGGGACAGCCTTGCCAAAGAGTCAACAGAACTGGCCACTCCGTAAAATGTTAGTTCCAGGACAGAAAAATATGGCACATGACTCATGCAGTAAAACCAAAACTATATTTGTGCATACCCAGTAGGTACCGGTCACAATCAGCAAAAACTTTTCAGGAAGCAAGATTTTTCAAAAAAAATTGTTGTGCAGTGCAATAAATGTGAACTGGTGTCCGGGCAGATCGTATCGGAGCTCCTCCACTGCCCATTTAATGTCCAGGGCTTCTCTCTCAATGGCTTAATAGTGCTGCTCTGTGGGGCTCAGATTACGGCTGATGTAGACAATGGGATGCTCCACTTCATCGAAGTCCTGGGACAGCATGGCGCCGATGCTGGTCTCTGATGCATCTGTCTGGACCAGGAAGGGCTTCAAAGTCCAGTTTCCTCAACACGGGGGAGAGCTGTTAGTGCTATCTTTAGTTCCTGGAAAGTGCACTCTGCTTCAGGATAAACACACGTTATCTGGTTCATCCTTTCTGGTTAAATCTGAGAGGGGACAACTAAAGAGGCGAAGTTAGGCACAAACCAGAAATAGTAACCTGCAAGTTCCAGTAAGGCACATACCTGTTTTTTGCCTTAGGCCAAGGGTACTGGCACACAGCTTCTACATTTTGCTCCTGCAGCTGTAGGAGGCCCCTGCCAATACTATATCCCAGGTACTAGATCTCAGTCAGCCCCAGATGACACTTCCTCAGGTTTGCAGTACCTGGCCCAGGTGGACAAATGTATTACTACTATTAGAGCAGTCCCTAGCTTCGTTATTAAGGCAGAGGCTCGCATCAAGCTTGGGGACCACAACTATGGGGCTGGACCAAGGGCTGACGAATTCTTCAATGATTCTGTCTTTCAGCATCTATGCCACTTCGGGCTTAATGGCTTGACGCCAAGCCTCCAGCATGTGATGGGGACGCAGCTACCTCACAACGACTTGGGGGGGGGGGGATTCTTAAAACGATGTTGAATCATGTTCATCTGCCCAGGCTCTGTGGAGAACATGTCCTTATACCAGCTCTCCAGTTCTGTCAAGTCCTGCAGCAGAGTAGGCATGCGGACAGGGCCCTTCCATTCTCATGGGACCGTCTCCATCGAGCCTTAAACGCAATCTGGTGGCGAGAAGGCCAGGGGCCGGCTCCATATATCATTTTAGTACATTTATTTGATATAATTGTGATCTCTGCTCACTTACTGGGCTGCTGCAGGGGGTAATTCACTGGGCCTATTCTTTTCAAGATGGTATAGGGGCCCTGCCACTGAACAGTAGCACTTTGTCTCTGGGTTGGAACTCATTGGGTTTTGCTTGGTGTTTGCATATTCACTGTTGTTCCTCCTGAGCTCCCAACAGCTGCTGTATCACAATTTGGTCAGCAGTTGGTCTGTGGAGGTGTTTTACCTGCAGTTGCCGGCTTGCATTAAGTGGGAGACAAAGGGAGTCCCTTGGTCTGTAAGTATGTCTTTTGGGATCCCGAATCAGCTGAAGAATGACAAGCTCCTGTGTGATGCTGGGGGAGGTAGCTTTACACAAAGGGGTGGCCTCTGGGTTGCGGCCCCAACAGGTCCATTCCTACCCACTCAAATGGGACAGATGGGATAGTCAGAGGTATCAGCAGAGCTGGTTCTCGCTTGTGGGGCACAGTGTGTTGGCACTCAGGGCACTCCTGGCAGAAACACTGGACCTCTGCCACCATCCTGGGACAGTGGAAGCAATCCCAGATCTTCTCCAGAGTGTTGCAGGGTCCCAGGTGTCCTCCTAGTGGGTGGGTATGAGCCAGGTGCATGATGGTTTCTACTTTGGATCTTGGCATGATGAGAAGCACCAGTGGGCATCAGCAGCTGGCCATGCTTTGGTCTGGTCTCTCTGCCTGTAGGACATCCTGAAGTCCTGGCCAGTTGTGACCTAAAAGGAGGGGGACACTGGAGGCAAACTGAACATTAGTCCTGCTATCACTGGCCACTCACCTCGCTGTTGGCCAGGACCTCCCGAATGTCCCCATGGATGTAGGTCACCAAAAGGTGGCCCTCTTGCCAGGAGGTTAATGTCAGGACCATGCTGATGGAACTGCCCATGTCCAGTAGCACTTTCACGGGTTTGCAGTCAAGCCAGAGAGTGGTGGTTGGTGTCCCAGGGGTTGGCACGGCATGGCCAGTACACATCACCAGCCAACGCTTCTGTAGGAGTGGTAACTCTGCCTTTGTGGAAATGGAGACATCCTGGGCTGAAGGCAGCGTTACACATATGGAGTGTCTTGGGGCAGGGCAGAACAGAGTCCCAGGGTGACGGGAACTGCGGCTCATGGCGTGACCGCTGTAATGGGCCCAGCCCATCTCCAGCATTGAAAGGGCTGTTTTCAGGGACTCAACCAACTCCTTGGTAGTAGAGGGAGAAGTCTTACCCATGGCCCTCTGTTCCTCCACAGACAGACCCCACAGGAACTGGTTGATGGTGACTCACTGAATGACCTCGTCAGCTGAGAGGGTTGGAGCCAGCGACGGGGTTTGCAACAGGTTATCTACCTGCACCCGGGGCTCTAAGTCCCGACCTTGAAGGGTCCTTTGGAGGGAGAGTGGCTTGACTCTACATTGGATGATGATATGGAAAGAGGGTGGTTTTGACTTTCAGCACCGTCAGTGCTGTGCAGTGAGGAGCACTTGCTCTTGTTAGACAGCGTCTGTATGGCCAGTGTCATACACACACACACACACACACACACCACTTTTGCTTTGAGTCAAGGTGAATTATCATGCTGGAAGAAACCATTAGAAGATGGTAGTAAGTTGTATCCATGAAGGGATGTACATGAATAACAACAATACATTCAAGTGATGGATGATGGGTATTAAAGGGCCCAAAGTGTGCCAAGAACACATTTTCCACACCATTACACCATCTCCACTAGCCTGCACTGTTGACACAAGGCAGGTTGTGTCCATGGATTCATGGTTTTGGTGCCAAATTCAGACCCTACCATCTGTGTGCCTCAGCAGAAATCAAAATTCATCAGACCAGGCTACTATTTTCCAGTCTTCCTTTGGAGGAAAAACAGCCCCACATCACAGAAGCTCCATCATATTTTATAGAATATCAGTTGGGATAAGGTCCTTTTCATTATAGCCATCCTTCTATTTACGCCAAACACAACTTGAGTGTATATTGCCAAAAAGCTTTTTTTGTTTCATCATACCATAGAACTTGGTTCCAGTCAAAGTTGTAGTAGCTTTTCACAAACTCCAGGCATTCATATTTTTGGCTAACTGACAGAAAAGTCTTTTTTTTTCTGACATCCCTGATAATCTGTTGTTATGGAGGTGGCATCTGATAGTGGATTTGAGAAACACAAGATTTAACTTTTTCTTGTAATTCACCAACAGTGATCCTTGGGGATTTTTTTGCCTCTCTAACCATCTTCCTCACTGTATGTGGGGGCAAAATAAACTTACAGGCAAGTTGTTTACAGTTCATGTTGATGTCCACTTTTTTAAATTATTGCCATAATAGAAACCGGCTTTTTTTTTTTTCAGGTGAGTAGCCATTTTTAACATTTTTAAACTGGGAATGTCCAGCTCGGGGGCCAGAATCCGGCACAGCAAAGTCTTCGATCCGGCCCGTTGAGGCAAGGCCATTTGGCTGAGAAGAATAAAATAAAGATTTTTTTTTCCCAAAAATCCTAAAATAAAATGTTAACAAAATGTTAATGAATGTCGGGTTTTCCAAGAAAAATGGACCGAAGACTACTTCTTTGTTGAAGTCATGGGAAAGCCAGTTTGCCTTGTGTGTGAAGAATCACTCGCTGTACTGAAAAAGGCCAACCTGGAATGGCACTACAGTACTACACATGCTAGGCTACGTGAGTTGCAAGGGCAGGTGCGCAGAGATAAATTAAACGCACTTCGGCAAAGTTTGGTTGCCCAACAGGCAGGTTTCACCAGACCGAATTTAGACAGACAGAACGTTGCGCATGTCAGCTATGTGGTGAGTGAGCTAATCGCCAAGAAGCTGAAGCCTCATTCAGATGGGGAATTTGTGAAGGAGTGCCTTGTTGCTACAGCAGAACTGCCTGCACCTGACAGTGCAATTGTTCCAAAGTTTGAGTTATTAAATGAAATTAAATGGAAAAAAAATGAATGAAAATTATGTTCTTCTGAAATGAACATGTGTAGTTTAACCAACCCCAAATCAGCACTAGAATTTTAATTGTTGATGTTGATGCCTTTGATAGAAAAGGAAAACAGAAAGAAATGCTGGACTGTTCATGTTGAATATGCCTGTTATATTGAAATACTGAAGGGTAACAGAAAAAAATGAAATAAAAAACATGATTGAAAAGAATGTCCCTCTGAAATGAATGTGTTATGAGATTGACAATGCAGAATGTGATATGGAAGTAGTAATGTTTAAACTTATTCAGAATATTCAGAATGTGACACAGATTGAAAATATGCCTTTCATGTTGAAAGTAATATATAACAAGTGTAGAAAATTGTTGCTGAATATTGGTGCTCTTGCTAGAGATGCTCTCACATGCAATGTAATAATCAGTTAACCAGTATGTTAAATTCAGTGCTACTGTATAATTTCTGATTGATAGAGTATAAAAAGACTCTACACTCTCACACCGCAAATTAGCATCTGACCTGGCCAAGATTTGTTTACTGTGCCTATTTTTTTGTAAAAAAAATGTAGGGCCTGAGCAGAAGAGGAGCGTAGGCCTATATTGATTTTGCAAGGATTTTTACTATTGCTTTTAGAAGGGTTGTTTTTAGTACCAGAGCACTGGAATTGCAAGCTGTGGCCTGTAGCAGACGTGATAAAGCCCTATTGTTTTTGGCATGTTTTTATTATTACTATCAGGGCCTAAGCACCAGAGGGATGTAGGGCCCTATTGCTTCAGTTTGGACTTTTTAATTTATTTAGGGCCCAAGCACAAAGCACAGAGGACCCTATTTATTCCATAAGGATTTTATTCTTCTATTGTTTTCAGAAGGATTTTTTAGGGCCAGAGCACTGATGGTGCAGGTGGCAGCATGCACCAGAGTTGCTAAAGACCTATAGTTTTTGTTATGTTTTTATTACTATTGCTTCTGTTAAGACATTTTGTTTTTAGAGCACAAGCACCGGAGGTGAGTAGGATTGTCTTGTTTACATTAGGATCATTGAGGCTTGAGCAACTGGAGGTACATAGGACCCTATTACCTGAGTTAGGACTATGTTTTTCACTCATCTGGGTGCAGGGCCTCTAGTGTCCACTAGAGGGCACCTACACTGAGTGGGTTAAGGTCACCACTGTAAGATGTTCCTGATTTTCAAGTCAAGTGGCTTTTGTCATTTCAACATTTACATCTGGTACAGTGAAACGAGACAACGTTTCTCAAGGAGCTACATATAAGACAACAGAAGTACAAAAGGTGCACGTGTGCAACAGAAGACAACATAAGATAAGGCGCATGTGTGCAAACATGTGCAAACATGGCAAAAACAACAAAGTGCAAGGTGTGCAAGTGTACAAACACTGCAAACAGTGCAGACATAAAACAGACAAAAAGACAAACACTGCCACAAGACAGTGCAGACATCACGAGACAAGACAAGACAGTACAGCGTTAATCCAAATGTAGTGTGCAAAATAGCAGAGGTAGATGTGTAAAAAAAAATTTTAAGGTGCAAAATGTGCAGAATTTTAGAGGTAGATGATCGAGGAGTGTACATTGTGTGCGTGTGTCAGTCCAGTCCCTGAGTGTTCAGGAGTCTGATGGCTTGGGGGAAGAAACTATTACAGAGTCTGGCAGTGAG
>JAQQZU010000019.1:8165276-8184158 GCA_030068025.1 Parauchenoglanis punctatus | reverse complement strand
TATCGTCACAACCAACGATTTATACAGGAAATTCATGAAGATTAACAAGGTTGCCCAAACTTTCGCATCCCACTGTAGAATATGCAAAAACAAATGTATATTGCGATGGTACACAAATGTCATGAAACATATAGTCACAATGCATAGACTATATTATGAATATTATTAACTTGAACAAACCCTTTCAGTCACTTTGTCCACTTCTATGTACAGAAAGTTTAGGTTCTGGTCGAAATGTTGATCTTTAAACAAACCTTTCCGAATCATCTGAAGATAACAACAAAAATTCTAATGTAAGGTCATAAAATAACACCATGTAAATACCACAAGCATTATGCAAATATAATCACATTAAATAATAAGTGAAGAGCAGCATGTTTAATCCATAGTGCAGGTCAGACCTTGTTGGGCATCTTTCCTTTCAGGTCCATGGCCAGTTTGATCATGTGGTTGTTGGACGAGCCAGGAAACAAGATCTTTCCTGCATATAGCTCATACAGAGTGCAACCTACTGACCACATATCAATTCCGTAATCATATGGCTTCCCAATGACTACAGGCAAAGAAAAAGCAAAAAATAAATAAATAAATCATGCAAGGTGGAACAGTACAAGTTCCATTACCACTTATGCTCAATGTGTAATTTATGATATATTTATTTTTATTTCAAAGCAATTGGGTAGCTGAACTTACTGATCTCAGGAGCTCTGTAGAACCTACTGACCAGGTAAGGAGTAATGTCATTATCAGCCACATGGGAGGCTGAACCGAAATCACACAATTTGAGTATGGTCTTTGATTCATTCACCTGCAATGGTAAGGCAGAGGTGAGAAATCAGTAAAAGGGTCAAAAGAAGGTTAGCACCCCAGCTTCATAGAAACTTTTCACTGTGTTACAAGATGGCAACAATACACTCAATTGATTTGGACTTAAAAGTCAATTCTTTAAACAAAATATTTAAATATGCTGTTTGAAACATCTACAGTTTTTCTATACAAGTAATAAACATATAGCTTGAGTCATATATTTTGTGAAAAATTGTGATTGTATATATTCCCATGCAATGGACTTCATCTCTGAGTTCCATTTTTATTTTCCAAGTCTGCCCCCTTTCCCTTATAAAAAATGGATATTATTTTTATTGCAGTGGTAGCAGAGGGCTCAGCAGTCAGCTCCTTTAAATCTCAATATCCATGGTATTAGTTTTACCATGCTAGTAAAATATCTATTTCACCACTGTGATTTAAATAAAGAACTCCCAGCTTATCACTATGTACACTATATGGCCAAACATATGTGGGCACCTAAACATCACACCCATATGGTAGCCATCCCCAAATTGTGTCCAAAAAGCTGAAAGCATACAATTGTCTAGAATGTCTTTACATGCTGTATGCACTGGAACTAAGGGGCCCAAACCTGTTCCAGAATGACAATGCCCCTGTGCACAAAGGGAAGACCATGAAGATGTGGCATGTCCAGGCTGGTGTAGAATGAATGGCCTGTACAAATCCCTGACCTTTTCAGGTTGAATAAGTAAATTCCAACAACCACATTCCAAAATCTACTAGAAAGTCTTCCCAGAACAGTGGACATTCTTGTAACAGAAACGTCAGGCCAACTTTGAAATGGGATGTTCAGCAAGCACATGAGCATGATGGTAAGGTGTCCAGAAACATTTGACCATACAGTGTATGAGTAAAATAAAAAGCAATTGTGATGTGTATGATTTTTCTGGAGTTCTGGTTAAGCTCACCAATATGTTGTCAGGTTTGATGTCCGCATGTAGAATATTACATCGCTTCAGAAGCTTTAAGGCCAGAAAGAGCTGCTGGCTGTAAGAACGTACAGCCTTAATATGAAGACCTACATCTTTACCATACTTCTTCAAGACCTCACGAAGATTCATACTGAGGGAGGGGGGGGGGAGAAAATATATATAATTTAAGGAACACCACAACAGACTACACACTTATCCTAGATGGTTAGATGAAATTTTGTATGAAAATAATACATGTCCAGAGGCAGGGGTGGGGGTATGAGGTAAGGTTGAGGGGTGAATTGTGATGCTAATCTCCCAAAGTTTATGATTTTCACATAACAGTATGGTCTGGATTGTTATTCTGCTTACATCACTTGCTTTCTTTTTTAAAAATACAGCTGGTCATTTTACAGAGAAAGCATAAACTTTGCTGTCCTGAAGATTTTGATGTGCTGATGAAGTACAAGCATTGACTGTTAGAAAAAACTTACAACCACAACTCCTTACATAAATGTTAAATGTCTCCCAACAAAAACATCACATCAAAGATGATAGGTTTTACCTTGTTAAACACATTTTTAAAAAAACATTTATTAGCCTTATGCGGAGTGTTCGCCTAAGCTTTTAATTATTTTATTAAGTATTACCTTATATAAGGTGCTTCACTGCAAATATTTTAATTGCCAAGTAGTTTGTGACAAATTAATCTATTTAGACAAGCAGCTGATACTGACTAGCAGCTATGTACAGAATGCTAACCTTGACAACCCAGCTGTATTCTAATGTTAAGTTATAGCTGTCCTTAATATAGGCTCCTGACATGCTTGCTGATCATTTATTTTAGGAGTTGGATCACCAAGATTAGCAGAATTGTGTTAAGAACATAGCCAGACTTACTTATCAGAGATAACTTGAATGCATCAGTTTTACATAAATTTGTGCAAAGGTGTTCATAACCATTCCTGAGCTCTGAACTGATTCAGGAATTCAGCCAGCCATCTTGTCTGCAGCGAAAAGCCAACAACTGCATGCGCATGAGAGAGAGAGGCAGAGAGACAGTGCGAGAGCAGGGGCTAAGTTAAGCTAAGGGGCTAATGCACTGTGTGCAGCGCTACATTGAAATCAGTTTTATTTTTAATATACCAAGTATTTAACCCACCTGTGCAGCCTGCCCAAGTAAAGTCTATGTGTGGGAAACACTGCATTAATATTAAACTATCATTCCTATTGCAGCAAAAACTACTCTGCTGTTGTGTAAAAAAAAATGCTCACCTACTGCCCAATCAATTGAGCATTCATTTGCAGTGTTCTATAAGCAGAAATACTCCACAACCGACCACATATCCATAGGACTCATCTTTTAAAGATACATACATACTTGATGTATAATGTAGTACCTAAGAGGCTCAAACACCAGACATAAGTGCTGCTTGTGGTAGAAATGTCTAAAGAGGCGCAAGCAATGGAATTTATCGTCCGGATCAGCATCATTAAGCTTCTTGAGAAACTCCAACTCCTTCAGCCCTGTCTTTTGCCTGTGAGCAGAGAGATTTGTGCTGTTATCATCATCATCATCATGCCTCACAATTTTCAACGTTTCAAATTTTAAAACCACTAAAATCTCAGATCAATATCAAATATAATCTTTCTCCTACTTCAATTCAAATCCTAAATTTATCCATTGAAGTTTCATAAGTTATGCAATCCTAGAAAAGTTTACCTTATAAGCAGTAACTTATTTCTGCTTACAGGGATGGGTGATGTGTCAATTTCAGAAATACTTCAGATATAGATATGCAAAACACATTGTCAGTTGTGCCAAAAATGCTCAGATATGGAATCCCAAGTTGCTTTATGAACCAGACTTTATTCGCTAGGCAAGCTCATGTTCTCACTGAGAGACATGAAGAAAGCAATAATACGTAACTATGAGGTAGTTCCATAATGTATATATTCTCCTCTTTATTTTGTTTGGCAACCCAGCAGAATGTATAACATCGAGGAATTAGTGAAGACAAAATATTCAATGGCCGTTGTGTGAAATCCAACAGTTCCCTATAACTGACAGAGTGCAACCAATGGTTATTTGTTAAATATGCAAGATTGGCAAGTCAAAGAAATAACATGACAAACTTGTTTAACCACCAAGACAGCATCCCAAACTATGTGCCGAAAACTTACTGCAACTCGCACAGGGTCCCCACTCATTTTAGGACATTGTCAAGACATTTTCCATGATACTTTAGGCTTGGGACAACTAAATCATAAATTTTTTGCTTTTCTGTAAAGATGCAGCTTACTTTCCCTCATCCACATCACTGAACAGATAAAGCCATGAATGGCTTTGCTCTCAAAACACACTGCACATGACCTACCAAGCCTATTTTAAATTCAAGATAGATACATTAGCTACTCTTATGACTATTCAGAATTTCTAAATATTTCAAAAAAATGCCCTTAAGAGATCCAAAATTTTCATGCAGCTTAACTTAAGATATGTATCTCCACCTTTTTTTTGGTTTTGACCAGCTGTCCTATTCTACAATTTCATTTTGAGTCATATATTTTAGATTTTTGTACTTTAGATATCTCTAATTTTAATGGTGGTATCTGGAATTCATGTTTTAGATAGTCAAACGTAAATTGTAGATATGTTTAATTGAAATGCCATACCACTGAATGGCAAAATTGTACCAGTATATACAGTGGATATAAAAAGTGTACACACCCCTGGTAAAATGCCAGGTTTTTGTGATGTAAAAAAATAAGACCACAATAAATAATTTCAAAACTTTTCCCACCTTTACTATGACCTATAACCTGTATAATGCAATTGAAAAACAAATATCTCTTAGGGGTAAAAAATAAAAAAAATAAAAAACATCCAATAAGCTGGTTTTATAAGTGTGCATACCCTTAAACTAATACTTTGTTGAAGCACCTTTTGATTCAATTACAGCATTCACTCTTCTTGGGTACACATCTGCCATAAATTAGAGACTCTGATTAACCTTAAATAAAGTTCAGCTGTTCTAGTAGGATTTCCCTGACATTTACTCATTTGCCTGCTACAGCAAAAGCCATGGTTCGCAGAGAGCATAAAAGGGATCACACTGTTGATCAGTCAGGAAAAGGGCACAAAAAATTTCCACAGCATTGGCTATACCATGGAACACAGTAAAGACAGTCATCAAAAAGTGGAGAAAATAGGGGACAACATTGATGTTGCCAAAAATTGGACGTCCCTTCAAAATTGACAAAAAGGCAAGAGGAAAACAGGTCAGGGAGGCTGCCAAGAGACCTATAGCAACACTGAAGGAGCTGCAGGAATTTCTAGCAAGTACTGGTTGTGTACTACATGTGACAATCTCCTGTATTCTCCATGTCTAGACTATGGCGTAGGGTTGCAAGACGGAAGCCTTTTCTTAGAAAGAAAAACATCCAGGCCCAGCGAAGATTTGTAAAAAAAAAAAATGTCAAGTCTCCCAAAAGCATGTGAGAAAATGTGTTATGGTCAAGGCTGAACTTTTTGGCCACAATTCCAAAAGGTACACATTTGGCGCAAAAACACGGCTTCACATCACCAAAAAAAACACCATACCCACGGTGAAGCTTTGGTGGTGGCAGTGTCATGCTTTGGGGATGCTTTTCATCATCTGGATCTGGGGCTTAAGTCAAGGTGAAGGGAATATTTCCAAATACCAGTCACTTTTGGCCCAAAATCTTCAGGTGTCTGCTAGAAAGCTGGAGAGGAAGAGGAATTTCACCTTTCAACACAATGACTCCAAATCAACAAAAGAATACCTTCACCAGAAGAAAATAAAAGTTAAGATGTGCCATGCTGATAGACTCCTACCCAAGAAGAGTGAATGCTGTAATTAAATCAAAAGGTGCTTCAGCAAAGAATTAGTTTAAGGGTGTGTATACTTATGCAACCAGCTTATTGGAGGTTTTTTATTTTTTCCCCCCTAACAGATTTGTTTGTCAATTGAATTGTATAGGTCATAGGTCACACATTAAAGGTGGGAAAAGTTTTGAAATGATTTATTGTGGTCTCATTTTTTATATCACAAAAATATAGCATTTTACCAGGGGTGTGTATACTTTTTGTATCCACTCTATGCAACTTTAAACATCTTTAATTAGTGTTTTGACTAGTCACAAATGAAGTACATACACTAATGCATGTGTATAGCTGACCATCACACCCATAAGTGGGCCTTCCCAAAACTGCTGCTTCAATGTTGGAAGCACACAATTGTCTAGAATCACAAATGTCTAAAACAAGACTTAAAGTTTCTTTTCACTGCAACTAAAAGGCCCAAACTAGAGCATGAAATGCCCATTTGCACAAAGCAGCTCCATGAAGACAAAGTTACAATGGAAGAACTTGAGTCGCTGCTGGAGTCCTGACTTCATCTCCACTGGGATGAACTGAACCCTAAGTGCGCCCCAGGCAACCTCAACTGACATCAGTGTTTGACGTCACTAATGATCTCGTGACTAAATGAGCAAATACCCACAGCCATGCTCTATTATACAGTGGAGAGTCTTCTCAGAAGAATGGATAGGGTTAATGTCAGGAACATAGCCTTGTTATTGTTTAAATGCTATCCATTGCTACGAGCTAAAGTTTCTAATATAAAGATTCACAGTGGAAATAAGGGGCCTTTAAGACAGTAGATGAAAACTCACCTCCCATTTATTTACAAGGTGAAGGTCACTTATTATTCCATGACTGTGGAGGATTTTCCAGAATATATTACTTTTTCCCCCCTTCCCATTTTCTATGTAAACCAAATCACAGCTAATATATTCATTATTTAGACATTTAAAGTCTTACTTGCCTGTCAATCACCTTTCCATTTACTGCACTTTTAAATAAAGACTACTAAAAGACATTAGTAAAGGTGATGTACATATTATATGCTATGCATCCTACATGCACAACAGTTTTCATTTGAGAAATAATTGTTTGTTGGGGAAGTTCAAATTAGGTTGAAAAGGTACTTCGGTCTACGTTTTCGATGTTAGTCTTTTACTTGGAGATGATATGCCTTGCAGATTTCACCAATAGGGAAACATTTTCTGCTCTGTTCAGTAACTAGCACAATAAAAACCAACATGGAAAAACAACATGATATTGTGCCAGCCTGAAAAAAGACCTTGATATATTTTTGCCAGATCACCCAGCCCTACTTTTAAGTAGATGTTAAATTACTGTGCATTCACATTAGTTCGTTGTTGCGGATGATCTTGACTGCCACCTCTTGGCCAGCACGGGCAGTGTCTCTGGCTCGGACAACATTGCTGAATACACCCTGGCCCGTGTAGCCATAGACATCATAGCGCTTATCCAGCATCTCACCAATATTCACACCTGGTTGGCCGAAGAGGAAGATGCAATACATATTTATACAGTTCACTTGGTTTCACACCAAACTCTGATATTAAATTTAATTTGATGGGTATAGCCATATACACACACACAGTCAAGAATTACCAACATGCTGATATTTGTGTGCGATTTTATTTACAAAAATCAGATTTATTTCTTGGACATGCCACCAACTACAAAAACTGGTCATTTACAATCTTGAACAAGGAACAACACTTACGATAATATCCTTCAGCATCAGTCCAGTTGTCTCTGAGATTAGGGTTTTCCTTAAAGTCTTTACCAACTCCGACAGCCCTGAGCCTGGCACTCTGTAGAAAAAGAACAAATGAGTTTGTTTGTTAACAATGTTAACAGTCACCTATAGTTGAATTTTTATTTGAGGGTATTGTATTTTTTCATCTCTAACTCTAACTTACATCAAAATCTGCAGCGAACATGTCGTCCGACTCTGTAAACATGTCAGGGGCGGAGGGTTTCTTTGTGTTGGTTCCTGATAAACAAAAAGCATAACTAATTTGAACTTCGGTTTTACGTATACACCATAAAATGAAAAATTTTATAGAATTAGGTAGTCATTCATATTTCTATATAGAATACTGCATTGGAATCTTTTTTGACTGCTCTTATGATCTGTATTTAGTCACCAATGAACATTCATCAATGTATAAATAAAAATGCATCAAAAACTAATTAAAAAAAAATGTCTGCGTGCATAAACCATTCTGGCTAATATACTGCAGACACTTACTTTTAAAGTCAGAACTCTGAGAAAGCTGCAATTAGGCAAACTTTTTTTCTCCCACTAGTGAGAAAACAATGAATCCAAGCGCTTTAAATCTATCATTTTAGAAGACAGGTAGTGGTGTGAGATTTAACAGTAGCCTATAATAAAATAGACACAGAACACTACTTCTACTGCGATAATGAAAAACTAAAAAAGCAAAACAGGTGTAATGTAGGCTGGCTTGAACATTAAGCATTAGGAGTCACTGAAACACTTCATAATAACTGGAGGGCATTTCTACAGGAAGGTAATCATTCAGACAAGTTACAGTAGATTTCTTCAGGAACTAAATTATTTTGGTGGTTTTCAAGCATGATGGGACAATCGCTTGGCTCAGGGAAATGTTGAAGACATCTGTGAAGGCCTCAGCCAGCTTGTTTGCACGGTCCTTCAGCACCCAGCCAGGCATGTTGTCAGGCCCAGCAGCTTTGCAGGTATTCACTCTACTTTAAGCTCTCCTCACATCTGTTGTAGACAGACAAATTATCTGCTTGTCAGGTGGAGAGGTGAACTTGTTGCAGGCTCATTGTTCTGTGCATCAAAACAGGCGCAGAAGTCATTCAGGACATTAGGAGAAGTATTGAGAATGGAGCCGCTGGTTTGTAGTCTTCCACCTACTCGGATTTCTACTTTGCAGAATTCATCTATATAGATTAATTTTACTGCCACAAATCTGCCATTCTTCCTAAATAAGTATGTACATTGTGGCTTGTAAATAAGAATTAATGCAACAAACATCATTTGTCATTTTTGTTCAGAATTTTTATTTTCAATAATAAAACAGCAAGAAATAGTCTACAGCTAATCTAATGACTCCCTGTTAGAACGACCAATTTAAAATCACAAATACTTTATTTTACATAAAAGCCCAAGATCTTTTAGAATCTCATGTTTTCATCTTCACTGTACTAATCCACAAATATTGCCCCATCATTAATCATAAGCCAATATTAAACAGGTGAAACTTGAGCATCATTACACTATGAAATTGCTAGATATATTACAATTTCACTGAAAAAATATTAAGCCACTTCTGTGAAATGTAATATGACACTATAAGGGTTAGGATATAGTACATTTCACTCTCCAAGAAGTTGTCGAATGCTCTCATTTTTAATATTTGTGCCTCTCATCAATGTACTGCTAGGCAAAGCATTTCTGATTTGGGCATACTTGATTGTACTGCATTTTTAATCTTTCTACAGAAACTACCAACTATTTTGATATTGTTCTTTGATTCCTTTCCTATTGATGCCATCATACAAAGAGGTGCAAAATGACATTAAAAGTTTTTCCTACATTCAGTCTGATGACCCTGTTTGGCTTCTGGTTATATAAGCATGACATTACAGTGCAAGTAAAATCAGTCAATCTGATTTTTGTGTTCTTTAAAATGGCCTTAAAAGGAAATAGCCTACAGGCCAATGTCAAATAAACAGCAAACCTGTTATTTTTTGACTTGTGTATGTATGTATGTAATGTCATCATGTTGTGCCATGAGAATTTTTTTCCCCACATAGTAAACAGTGTGGCACCAGAGAAAAAGTTTGGGAAACATTGCCTTAAATCACTTAAATCACATTCCCAATACCATGCCAAGATACAATAGATGCCCTTGAGTGAACCACCTCGGTGAAAGGGAATGGTATGGTTTAACATCCTTTTTTTTCCTAAGAGTGTTCAAGCAATTTATAATTATTTCACAAATATAAAGCTGGCTTTTTTTTCCTTCACCAGTTTCTTATTTGGATTTTTTGTTCCACCTTAAAAGGTCCCATAGTTACACCCTCACTTAACTGCATCACTCTGAAAAAACTGAAGGCAGGAAATCTCTTTTCCCCCCCTCATAATCTCCTCATTTAGTGTATTCCTATGAACTTTTGATTAACAGCATGTGTAATGTGATTTGCCCAGGGAAAATAACATCACCACACTGAAAAAAATAACAAACATGTATATCGGTATATAATTTAAAATAAAAAAAATTAAATAAAAAAAAGATTTGATGTATTGTGTAACCCCAGGCATGTGGCAAAATGAGAGATGGTGCTGCTAAGTGGAGAGACAATCTCAGCATGACAGTCATATGTTTGTGGGAGCTTCTTGTTTTTTTTTTTTTCTTCAAGTTACAAGTATTTTCACTGAAAACACTACTGGGCAGAGGAAATAGAGAAACCAAAATAAATCCTAGCACCACTTCTCCTCACACCAACCAGGGTGCCACAGAGGGCATGTTCAAAACACTCAAAACACCTGACCACACACGCCCTCTAAGCTGTGAAGGAGTGCATACTCACCCTCTTTCTCCTGGGTGATGAGGTTGTGCTTGGCCTTCACGCTGGCTTCAAAGGTGTTCACATTTTCACGCTCATACTCCTTAATATCGGCAGCGGCACGTTCCAAGATGTCATCTGGTGAGGCAGAACGACTGCGTGTGCTGCTCTGGGGACTGCTTGGCTCTGACATCATTGAGCCCATATTGCTGTCCTCATTAATCGTCCTGTATTTCTAATGACACAATGGGGATAGTGTTGGCATTCAAATCAGTGTTTGAAAGAACAGAAGTGATTGGAGTGAGCAGATTGCAGAATGGAAATGACCACTGTATTCTTTTATTTAAATGGAAAGCATGGCGTTTCCCCCACCTGCATTATAGCCAGTCGCTGCTGCCGTCGCTTTTCGATTAGAGCCTCCTCATCCTCTTCTTCGGCATCAAAATCTTCCATCCTGAACACATTGCCCTCATAAATACAAATAATGACCAATGACACCAAAAACAATGCAACGGTTGACTGCACACTGTCATTTTCTCTAGATAACCATTTCAACTACAACAATGAAAAATTGCCTTCTCATGTTTCTCCTCTCTCAAAAAAAAAAAAAAAAATCAACGGCGATATGTTTTGTTGGGACTGACAGGAGCAGCCACAATTTTGATGGCACTCAAGATGAGTTAATTTGAAAATTGTGTTTTATGTTACCACTTACCGCCATGTTTCAGCATACAGATCAAAGTGCAATGTAACCATATATAGTAAAGATAACTATGGAAAACAGTCAAGTAAAAGATCTCTGCTTTCCTTTTCCTATTATAGCAGTCTACAAGCAACTTCTACTCACACATCATCTGAGGAGGAATCTTGCTCCACCTTCATGCCCTCTGACAGACTTCCCTTGTACTTGTCCTCATCTCGGCTCCGCCTCCTCCTGCGCTCGCGGTCTCTGGACATGGAGCGACGGCCGCTGGAGTGTCCAAACCAATCCCTCTCCCCAGACCTGAGAAAACAGACAGTCACAGTGTGAGAGTTACAGTGTCCTTCAAGCTTAAATTGTTTGAAATCAACAGTCACTGGTACAAAACTATCACTCACTGACCTTCGTCTAAAGGGAGACCGACTCCGCCTTCTTGGTGAAGGGCGTGACTGTCGCCGTGGGGATAGAGACCTTCGTCTGAGGGGTGAGCGGCTGACTCTTCGTCGTGCTGGGCTAGTCTCATACGACCTTCCAGTCCCATCTACACGGGAGCGCTTTCTGAAGAAGGCAGAAATATTCGACCATCATTCTGAAAGAAGAGCTGGCAAATTCTGTTTGGCTTTATTATGTTTAAGTTTGTATATGGAAATCATCCTCCCAGTAGAGCTCCCAGCTTCAACATTTTGTGCTTTTGTCTGGCAACACTATTTTAAAGTGGACATGAAACACTAGATGTACTTAGCACAACTTTATTAGATGAATTCCCACTTTTCCTTAATGGTTTAACACTGCCAGTGAAACTGTTTTAAAAATAATTATTAATCTAAATGAAAATTTTCAAAAAGTGCAGTGCAAGCTAATCCCATCATAGGATGTGATGTCATGAGGTTGGCTGGCTTGGAAGTCCTACATTATTTCACATTAGCTTATTAGTGACAGCACTGTTAACCACTGCCACAGTGGAAAATAAGGAAAGCCACACTAAAATACAATGCAAACAGGATCACTCTTGTATGGCCCCTGGATTGTCAATGTGTTTAGAGCCAAAAAAAAAACAAAGAAAAACTGTCCACTTTCATACTCTGCCTCTCAAGTGGCAAGCAGTTCTTCATTCACTAGCTACACTGAAATGAAAGAATCCCCCAGTTAGCTGTAATGTTAGGGTTTGTAGCATGCACTTTGTAAACAAGGAATATGTGAAGGAGATGGGTTTTGAATCAGGCACACCAGTGGTTTCCTGGACCTGAAGAAGCTGAAGTCTGATTCTGCTCCCTTGATGCTTGACTTTTCCCTCTTATAAGGCTAGGTGTACTTTATGGAGTGAGATCACTGTCTTTTTTACGAGTGTGCTGAAACAAGGTTAATCTGAGCAAAACAGACACTACAGGTGCACAAAATCAAGAAAACTGAGCAAAAACAGCAATGACGAGAGCACAGAAAAAAACTGTGTTACACCAGAGATAAGCATGCTCACTTATTGCAGCACAGTGCTCGATTCACTTTTTCCAACGTGCTTCTGAATTTTCTGCTCGCTTCTGGAATACTGCCCCCAAGATCAGACTTTTATATGAGAACACAGACACGATGTTAAACAGAGCAAAACAGATACCAAGCGTGCAAGGAAACCAAGTAAAAAACAAACAGTGAGAGCGCATAAAGACACTGCGTCTTTTCAATGCAGCCCTGCACTTGATTCACCGTTTCCTGCGTGATTCTCATTTTTCTACTTGCTTCATAATTACAACAAGAAACTACATCTGCACTCACTTCATTGCTGTTTTTGTTCTGTTTTCTTGATTGTGTGCTTATAGTGTCTGTTATATGTCAGTCACTGTGGGTATCTGTTATATGTGGGTACAAATGCTAAAAAAATGCATCATTTGTGATAATGTGCAGTAAATGCAATAAAATCTTGTTATGTAAATTATTGAATGTGAAAAAATAAATACAATGACTTTTTACTAATGTGTAATTGGTAAAAGGTTATACCTGTAGCAGTAACTCTAAGAAGTATCAAGTGTCTTCTGCAGAATTCTGAAGGCACTAAATACTATGTGTCCTGTTTTTGAAAGTAGATTTCTAACCATCACCAATTTGAAGCTAAAAGAACTGAACAGTCATACATGAAAACTAACTATGTTATGGGTAGTGTAGCTCAATTTGATATTTGGGTGGAGCAGTGTGGGTTTCCTGATAAAGGGAATTTCAGTATAAGGCAGATAAAACAACTCAGAGCAAAGTTAAAAAAGAAAGAGAACGTAGAAAGTAAACAATTTTTTAGCGTATTGGAAGGCCTTTGGTGATTGGCAAGGCGAGGCACATATCAGAGAAAGATGGTAGGTAGGACCCTCATCTGTTTCCTGGTGTGTGAAATTTCAGGAAGATCCAGACCTGAACTCTGTCCCACCGAGGCATCCAAGAACAGAGCAACCCGCAAATGATCCTGCTCAGCATGCTGCAGACCGGTCAGTTGCGGGAGGCGGACCCTCTGCACCTCGCATGCATCCGGATGTGCCTGGCCCTCCTGAATACACTGATGCTCCCCTCCCACCTCCACCTCCTCGCCACACACACGAGGCGGCACCAAGTACAGAGAAAGAGAGAAAGAACCAGCAAGCGGCCCTATGCAAGCGGCTGAGAAACACATCTAATACTGACAATGCCCATGGTGGAAGTTGCAGGCCCTGAAGGGCCTATACTCTGCAAATTTAACAAAAATCAAACAGCACACCACACACGCAGAAAATTTCAAAGAAAAAGAAAGAAAACCAAGAAAAGAGCTGCTGACTTACATGCTGCCACACTAACCATGTTTCAAGGCACAAGTTCCCAAGGGGCACGAGGAGGAAGAGGCAGAGGAGGACAAGGGCAATAAAGAGGTAGAGGATTTGTACCAACTGGGTGAGCACCACCTGGGTGAGATAACACCTGTTTCAATTGTAGCAGCAACCAACACTTCATCAGAGAATGCCCTCATGAGAGATCTCATGCCAACGCAGATTGAGGGGCAGAGGGAGGGAATGGTGAGACACAGAACAGATGAAGGTAACACACAACACACGCCAGTCCCCAAAAGTAACTCATTACAGACAGGAACACGAACACCATGTACAAACACAAGACAAGATTAGACAGGAACACACGCGCCAAAGACCTGATAGACAATGTAATTGTGATATGAACTGTGAATGTAGGGATAGAGAGGATAACCCACCCATGCTCCACTCCTTCCTTAGATATGCTCAACAACTTCCATATATAACTCTAGTGATTAATGGAGAAAGGTTACAATTTCTAGTTGACTCAGAAGCAACACATTCAGTTATACAGCAGGCAGCATTAAAAACGACACCAACATTAACATCAAAGACTCTGTGCACCATAGGTGTCACAGAGCATACAACAGTAGAAAGATTTTCAGAAAACCTCACATGTACAAGTGAAACTGGCACACAAACAACACATTCCTTTCTAATTTTGTTCTCCTGCCCAGTTAACTTACGGGCAGAGACCTCATGTGTACATTGCATTTGACACTTACTTCACTGAAAGAAGGCCTAGTTGTGAGCCTTGGCGAACCTCATTGCGTTAAATACAGTCCAGATGAGTCCTTTGCCCCGATCAGCTAACGCAGATCACATCACACCTAGTTCAAACAGTTTATTACAGACCTTCACCACAGGGAACTGAATGCATGCTAAAGAAAGATTTACACTGGACTGCACACATACATCGGGGGCAGGATGAGCCATTTGAAAAAGCTTGGTTTAAAGACACCTCCAGTAGAGAACGCCTGGTTTTGAAAACGTATTGGTCAAAAAATTACTGTGCATATCAGGTGAAACTATCAGAATGTCCTGACAATTGCATTAGGCGATGGAACGAAATTGGGGATGCCCTTTGGAGAGGGACCTTTTCCTAGGGTGTTGCCAAAGAGAGTTCTTTGATGTTGTACACACAAAGCCTCACGTCTCTCCGGCCAAGCCCGTAGACCGGGACCAGAAAGACGTGGGGAAGTGGGTCCGAGATTGCAGCCTCGGAACACAGAAGTCTCCAGAAAGGATGTTTGTTTCCTTGTCTTACAGGAGAGTACACACCAACCCAAATTCATCCAATATGGGCTAAAGGTAAACACGATGTAGGGCTAATTCAAGGCACTGAACCAGTAGTGATCACCCACAAAACTGACTTTAGGCCTAAACAAACACAATATCCACTTAAACCTGAGGCCGTTGAAGGCATTAGGCCTGTGTTTGATTCTTTATTAAAGGCAGGAGTAATTGTCCCTTACCCAGACTCACCAGCGTGTACGCCCATTTTCCCCTGTAAAAAAAGATCAGAAAACCCCTACAGCCCAACGAATGCAGTGTGAAAATGATACAGTGGCACTGTTGCAACACCTCGCTAAAGATGGCCAAAAGGCTAGCCTGACAAAACTGCTGTTTGTGAGGCAGGAAGTACATTTCCTAGGGCATGATATTACAGAAGAGGGTAAGAGACTTTCTGCAGACAGAGCTTCAACAATTCTGAAAAATTCCCAAACCAGTCACAAAAAAGCAAGTTTTCTCTTTCCCGGGAATGTGTTCATACTGCAGGGACTTTATTACAAATTATTCAGCAATAGAGGCACCCTTGCGCAATACAGCGCATGCATCAGGTCTCTCAGCCTCCTCACAAGTGCAATGGACCGCAGAAACTGAACAGGCCTTTACAGATCTGAAGCAGGCATTACAAACTACATTGCAGACCATCAACTCGTGTCTGAACTCCTTGACGCTATCCAGCTCCCTTCAGCGATTGCTGTATGTAAATGCTCTGCACACACTAACAAATCTGACCTTGTCTCTCTAGGGAATGCCAGAGCAGATGCAGTAGCTGAACAAGCAGCACAGGGTGAAGTATCATCTGAACCATGCTGTGTCCAGACTATCACTCCTTCCTTACAGGTTTCAGAACTCCAGACACGGGCCACGCCAGAGGAAAAGGCCCTCTGGAGAAAAGCAGATTGCACACTACAACAAGGAGTATGGACATGCCCAGAAGGTTGCCCTTGTTTACCCAAATATATGCTTCCTTATTATGCTAAGTTGACACATGGGAAAGCACATGTGTCAAAAGGGGGAATGACAGCAGAAGTTAATAAATGTTAGTTTTCAAAGGGTTTCTCTAATTACTCTCAATTTTTGCAAACTGTCTCTCACGTGCAAAACACAATGTAGGTCGGTGCACACACAGATCAGGCAGCACACCCCACACCAAACAAGCCGTTCAATTACCTACAGATGGATTTTATTGAACTAACACCAAGTGAAGTAAAGAAATACTGTTTGGTCGAAGTAGACGTTCTCAAAATGGGTAGAAGCATTTCCAATGCCCAAATAAGATGCAGAGGCAAAAGCTTTGTTGAGACACATAATCCCTAGGTGGGGCATTCCAAGTAAGATTTCAAGTGACAAATGGTATGCCATTCATTAGTGCAGTCCTTAAGCAGGTAGGAGAATATTTGGTAATTGACCTGATACAATATTGCGCCTATCACCCAGCCAGTGGAGGTGCTGTACAAATAGAAAACAGCACACTGAAAAACAAATTGAGAAAAGCATGTGAAGAGACTGGGTTGGGATGGACTAAGGTCCTCCCACTTGGACTCACACAAATGAGAATGTATGTGAGATCGAAAGATAATCTTAGCTCCTTTGAGATTCTGTTTGGACGACCTCCTCACACAGGAATCGGGCCTGTGAAAACCCTGTTTCCTGAAACAGCTCTGTGTGATGATGCAATACTTGATTATTGTGCAACCTTGTCCTCTGTTCTCTTGTCCAGCCATAAGCAGGTGAAAGCGGCACTCCCCTCGCCAGCAGAGGGTCTGCTTCATGACCTCCAGTCTGGAGAGTGGGTGGTGATAAAGGACTTCAGGAGGACGAAAGGGAACAAACCTAGGTGGAGGAGGAAGAACTGAAAGAACAGGAGTAAAACTGCACTCAAGAGGCCTCTAGGAGGACCACCGCTCATGAGCATCAACCAACAATCTTAGCATGCGCCTGTGGGAAACCGTTTGTGAAAACCTTAGACAAGAAGCTACCCTACACTTACAACCAGTGTCATTGACAGAGATAAGTGTGTGCCAAAGTGCAATTGTAGCAATAAAAGAGAACAATACACATGGGCACGTACCAACAGTGGTAGAAAGAGATGTACTAGTAAAGAGACATCCCTGGACTGAAGCCACTGTCCCCACACAACGATACAGAAATTATGGCTAAAATAGTGTAAGCACTAACAATCCCATAGATCACCTAAGGGGAACCAGGTGGGTTCAATCACTCACAATCATGTAGACACCTCAGATATAACCCACACAACACTCAGAACATCGTGGGTAGGGACACTTTTTCCTGAGCAAGTCCAGGTGTCCCAGAGCTCAAGTGAGGTGGGAGGACTGCGTAAGGGCAGGGCCTGCGCTCCTAGCACCAAGAACTGTCAAGACGAGTAAAGGCTCACCTGGTGAAGACCATATTCCTGGCAATCACGCCAACATGTCCTCTTTGATTGCACATATGCAACAAGCCATTCACACGCCACCTGAGGTAGACACATCTTGGTTCAATGGGATGAGAAGTGTGTTCGGTGAAGGGGGATTTTGGCTTATAACCAGTTGTCTCCGCGTGTTAATTATTGTCCTATTTTTTCTTCCATGTTTTGTCTCATTAATAAAGCAATGAGGTTGGTTAAGAACATGATCAGTTGGTGAATGTGAAGCGAGATAATCTCCCCGACTGGCCTACAACTCCAAAGCCTATGATCTACCCTTTAAAGATGCTGAGTGGAAATTAATGTTCACGCTGTTAAATGTGTGATCTTATGAGTTTTTACTTTATGAACAATTTATAGCTCTGAATGTCTGTACACTGGATTTGTAGTTCTTTATAGAGTCCACTTACATTAGCAATATGCCACTTTACTGCTAGTTTAAAATATTTAATGGACAGTAATATTCATGAGGATCTACTGTTTTACAAAGAGCTTCCCAAAAGAGCAACAGCAGATAATATAATGTGCTGTGTTGATCACTTCACCAAAAAACATCACGATTGGATATACTGTACAGGTGATTGCACTAGAGATGAAACCGTATGAAAATTTTATATTACAATTATAATGACCAAAATCACCCCAGTTATCAGTATTATCATGGTATTGTTAAACTGTGCTGAAAATGTTCAAAAAGGACTGATACACAAACAGAATAATTTCACCAAGTTTTATACTGAAAACACAAATAAAAATAGTCTGCTCCAAAAGTATTGGAACAGTAAGGTCAATTAATTTGTTTTACATGTGCATTGAAGACCTTCATGTGTGAGATCAAAAGAGGAGTATGAGGAGAGATCAGAGTTTCAGCTTTCAGAGCTTCCGTGGAACTTACATCTAGATATGTTAAATAACACAGAACATAACATTTTGTATCAAACCACCCAGATTTTCAAGTGAGCTAAAGTACTGGAACAGAATGATTTCAACTAAATTAAAGACAAAAATACTTGGTTATTATTATCATCATTAATATTTGGTTGCATACTTGCTCATGATAACTGCATCAAGCCTACGTCCCATAGACTCCACAAGATTTCTTGTTTCTTCATTGGTACACTTTCCAGGCTTTTACCACAGTATCGATTTGTTGTCCGTTTTGCAGGGTTTCTCCCTTCGGTCTTATCTTCAGGAGGTGAAATGCATGTTCAATTGGGTTAAGATCTAGTGAATGACTTGGCCAGTCACTCCTGCCATTTTCCCCCGATGAAGTCCTTTGTTGAGGTGGCAATGTGTTTTGGATTTTTGCCTTGCTACATAGCCAAATTTGAGTGATTAAAAAAAAAAAAAAAATCACGACGTACGTGTGTGTGTGTATATGTATGTCTGTATGTATGCACACCCACACACCCACACATCTACATATA
>JAQQZU010000019.1:8132783-8149353 GCA_030068025.1 Parauchenoglanis punctatus | reverse complement strand
TTGTGTGTAGAATTCTGAGGAAAAAAATGAATTTAATCCATTTTGGAATAAGGCTGTAACATAACAAATGTGGAAAAACTGATGCGCTGTGAATACTTTCCGGATGCACTGTATACACACACACACACACACACACACACACACACACATACAGGACATAAAGAGTATACACCCCCTGTTAAAATGGAAGTTTTTTGTGAAGTAAAAACATGACACTAAGAAAATCATGTCAGAACTCTTTTCACCCTCAATGTGACATTACAACGTATAAAAATTATGTGAAAAACACTAAGAAACATTTTAGGGAAAAATAGGACAAGCACTATGTTGCATAAGTGTGCACACCCTTTCATAATTGTTGATGTAGCTATGTTCAGAATGAACCAATCACATTCAATCTTGTGTTCAAATGCAATTATCATACAGCTGTCATCAATTAAAGTATTCTGATTAACCCCAAATAAAGATCAGCTGTTTTTGTAAGCTTACATCTTCTTGGTTTCATCCAACTGTGGAACTCTCTGAATGAGACAGTCTCTTGTATTCTTCACATGTCTGGGCTATGGGGTAGGGGTGGCAAGACAGAAGCACTTTCACACAAAAAACATCCAAGTCTGATTAAATCACACTAAAGTACTTGTAGTAAAATGAGTTAAGGTCTGATTAGAACAATTCCAAAAGATATAAAAATTCTGTAATTCCAAAAGATGTTTGGCACAAAAAAATGTACATTACCAAAAGAACACCATACCCAAGGTGAGTCATGGTGAATTAACATCACTTTCACTTCCCTCTGCATCCACAGCTGAAGTGCCCTTGAGCAAGGCACCTAACCCCAAAAACTGCTCCCCGAGCGCTGTAGAGCTGCCCACTGCGCCGGGTATGTGTTCACTGCTTGGATGGGTTTTAAAGGCAGAGGAAACATTTCACTGCATGTTGTACAATGTATGATTGTGTATGTGACAAATAAAATTTGAATTTGAATTTGAATTTGGTGGTGGCAGCATCATGCTTTAGGGTTGCTTTTCTTCAGACAGAACTTGCACTTTTATCAAGGTGGAGGAAAGCATGAATAGCTACAAACATCAGTCATTTTTAGTGCAATGCATGCAGTTATCTGCTATTAAGCTGAGAGAAAGTTGAGAAAGTTGCTAAGTCAAGATGTGGCATGCAGATGGACTCTTACCAAAAAGTAAGGTGTAATAAAAATCAAAAGGTGTTTCAACACAGTATTAGTTTAACAGTGTGCACACTTATGCAATGAGGTTCTTGTAACTTTTAAAAATATATATATTTTTCCCTAAAATGTTTGAGTGTTTTTCACTTAATTTTTATACATCGTAATTTCACATTGAGGGTGGAAAAAGTTCTGACTCGATATATCTTAATTTAATTTCTTTACTTCACAAAAACCTGCCATTTTAACAGGGGAGTGTATACTTTTTATATCGACTGGAAATATATATATATAAAAATATGGTTTCCCTAATCTCTACCTTTATAGGGATAAGACATATAAAATAACAGGTCTACACTTTATTTAACTCCCCCAACCAAGTTATGCTGATGAATATAAATCAAGGAGCCATTTTTTTAAAATTACTTCAGAAATTTTTTTCTCCATTCTCATCCATTGGAGGCCTGCAAAACCTACTGCATAACAGCAAGAAACTTGTTTTCTTCTGCAAGGGTAGTAAGGAGGGAGCTCATATCTCCAATGGCCATGTTGGTTGTTCCATGAGGCAAGCTATGAAGTACAGCTGAGAGGTGGGGAGTTGCATGCCAAGAGGGCGTCTGTGATAAATCATGAACATTAGGCCTGATGACATCAGAATCCAAACTGCCCTGGTCAAGGCTGTCATTCAGGATGGAGGAAAAATGTTGGCCAACAACCTCCTGAACACTGCCATCTGGGCTGCTGTCTACTGTGCTGGTCACCTGATCAGCCTCCAGAGACTGAAAATCCTCAAAGGGTCCACATGATATCTCAGTCTCGATTTTAACTGATTCCATTTGGCAGTGCTGAGCTCTTAAGGGTGACGACATAGCTGGGTCAAAGCATTGCTCAAAGACCTGCTGTTGCTGCATGGAAGAGCTCGAGTTCGGGTGAAGTAGATCTTCTATTTCTAGTTTTAATCCTGAAACTTGATTAGCAGGTGAGCAGTTGCTGATCTTTCCTTTTGTAAAACTTTGGTAGGACTGTGCATTGTGACTACTGATGATCTGCTGGGTGGAATATCGTTGAGAGGACTCTTGATCCACAGGCTGACTGGCCACTGCACACTGGGATTGAAGAGACAGCACAAAGACACGGGATGAACTGGAATTTACTGTTCCTTGGTGGAGCAACTTTCCTCTTGGAATTTTATGACTCTGTTGAAGCTGTTGAATTTGATGAACGTTACTTCGTCGAATAGGGCTCAAGGGATTCTGACAGTTTTGCTTACATAAGTTATATGTGCTTGAATGGTTCCTCCTTGCGCCATTGCTGCTTTGTTGTGTAGGCTCCACTGACACACCCTGGCTCATTCTGAAAGATAACTGTTGGCTTGAATTTGATCCTTGACTATTTTGATATGGGTAATTGTGTCTATTGGTCAGTTCAGTTATTTGTTGAACACTATCCCTCTCATTAGGGTGTTGCTGGTTTGTAAAGTATGAAGGGAGCTGCTGTTGTACAATCATATTTTCAAAGCGACCAAATGGAAGGCCTACTGCATTAAATTGGTTTGGCCACTGCCCACACTTCTGTGGCTCCAGAGGAGGTGGAAAATCAGTACTTCCTGAGCTTACTTCATTCCACTGGATTGGCAGACTATCATTACAGGGGCTTTGTGCTTCTTGTGCCCCATGTTGCTGTAAAGGTTTCTGGATGTTCTGTACTCTTTCACTATTCTGGGCAAAATTATTTTTGTAAAAATGGGAATTCATGACATTTTCCTGGCTGCAGGGAGCTTCATGATCCTCAGGAAGAACGTCATCATTCCTAAATAAAAGAGCCCCATCATGCTCTATGGCTAAAATTTCAAGTGCTGATTGTTTCAGGATGCTAGGAGGGAAAGAAGAAATCTGGCTACTCTGGATATTGCCCTCTAAGAAGTTGTAGTTTTTGTGGTTTTTACTTTTACCAGCACCACCTGGGACATTATTACCATCTAGAGGGGGTAAGTGGTCCATGTTATTCTGACTGCCAAAACGCTGTATCTGGGACCTTCCAAAGGTACTTTGGTCTGTTGGTCTTAGAGGGTCACTTGCTCTTCTGTCACTGTTGCCTGGGCCTTCCCCTGGATATGATCCCCTCCATATGTACCTAAGGTGACTGCTTTGTCCATGAGAACTACCATCCCTACTGCAATGTGGTCTGACTAGTGCTGGCAACATGAGCTGGTTTGTGCCTTTCACATCCCTGGCCATAGTCATTTGAATTTTACAGCTCACTTCTTCCATGTTAGGCAAAGGTGTTGGAGGGGGCTCACCAGTTGCAGCGGCATATGTGGCTTTAAGATGATAATGCTGTGCAGGTGTTAGGTTCAATACACCTCTTGATCCAATCCTCCTTCCTCCCACACCTTCTCTTCCACCACCCCAGCTTCCTCCAAACACTACCCCACCAGAACTACCACCTCCACCACACTGGCTAGTCTCACTGGAGCGACGTGAGGCATCAGTGGAAATAGGGTCATAAGAGTCAGCAGCACTGAGATTGTGCAACTGTCTCTGCTGGCTGTGCTCAGACTGTGAGGCTTGGCTGGAGCGGCGGCTTGAGAAGCAGTGAGAAATACCAGAAGAACGGCGGCTGCTACTTAGGTAGGCTGAACTTGTGGCACTGCCACTACTGTCACGGCGATCACTTAGCAGGCTCAGCATTGTCAGCTCTGAGCTGGATGGCTCGGGATGTAAAGGAGGCTGAGGCACTGGTGCAGCCCCACAAGTACTCCTGACAGTACACAAGCCTAGAGTTCACAGAGAAACATAGCCATGTATAGAAAAGTAGTAATTGTTAGCATTACCCAGTATTACATTTACCAAAGGTCTCTCCTATGTCTTACTAAGTGAACTGTAAAGAATTCACATGAAAGAGTTCACAGAGTTACTTAGGGTACTTTTTTCTCCCCGTTTTATAACTATTTTACTCTGAGGTTAATTGAATAAGGAAATAAATATATTAGTTCGTACTGAAAAAAACATGCACAGTGTGACCTGAGGCAAAGCCTTACCTTTCCCTCCAAAGGAGGGCAGAGTGTGGCCTTTAGAGGGGGTTGTTGGTGAGAGATGTCCCAGCCTTGATGTCCCTCTATTCACCTGCCTAAGCCTTTCCATCTTAACCTGTTCCATCCAGCGCAAGGGCTGCCCCAGACTCCTGCGGGTCTGTAGGGCCAGAGTAGCCGCCGTGGCTGTAGCAGTGGCTACAGTAGAGACCATGATGGGGGAATCCTCCTCTTCTCCCTCAGTGTCCTTCTCTTCATCCTCCTCTTCAAACTCCTGGTCCTCCACCACCTCCTCCCCCACAAGGCCAATAGTACTCACAGCAAGCTGGACTCCATGGCTGAGATGGGAGCTGGTGGGGGACTGGTCACTGCTGTGTGAAGACTGACTGCCAGGGCTTGGCTGAGACGTCTAGGAGACAAGATATACATGAAAAATTAAATATAGCAAGCCCAAGTCATAGTTAAACCATGATAAAATATGAGCTCTTCCACTGAAAAAACAATCAATGAAACTTATATTAAAAATCAGTGATGAAAGGCATTTGAAATGGCACATGGAATGGATAAAGGCCCTAAGATTTCTTTTAAACCTTTCCTTAGATCACATTCAGTTGCCATGGTTTTATTGGTAGCATCAGGATATTGCAATATTCATGCTTGAATTTATGGAATGTAATGGCGGCACGGTGGTGTAGCCTTTAGTGGTTAGCACTGTCTCCTCACAGCAAGAAGGTCCCGGCTTTGA
This sequence comes from Parauchenoglanis punctatus, assembly GCA_030068025.1. NCBI lineage: Eukaryota > Metazoa > Chordata > Actinopteri > Siluriformes > Auchenoglanididae > Parauchenoglanis > Parauchenoglanis punctatus. The sequence goes on along the minus strand of JAQQZU010000019.1, from coordinate 8,144,400 downwards.
TCCCCGGAGTTTGTGTGGAGTTTGCATGTTCTCCCCGTGCATACGTGGGTTTCCTCCGGGGACTCCCGTTTCCTCCCAGAAACCCAAAACATATGAATTAGGTTAATTGGCTACTCTAAATTGTCCATTGGTGTGATTGTGAGTATGAATGGTCCCAGCCACTAGGGGGCACAGTGAGTGTTTCATGGTGCTAGTCCCAAGCCCGGATGAATCGGGAGGGTTGCGTCAGGAAGGGTATCCCAGCCCAAAAATCCAAGCCAAATCGATGAAACAGACAACAGATCGCTGTGGCGAGCTCGAACAGGGAATAAGCCGAAAAAAGAAGAAGAAGACACTATATGGACAAAAGTCTGTGGACACCTGACTATGACACCAGTAAACAACATGCCATGTTGTTTAGGATGTTGCAGCATTACAATTTCCCTTCACTAGTACTGAAAGGCCCAAACCTATTCCAGTATGACAGCTTTTGTGCATAAAGCAAGCTCCATGAAGGCATGGTTTTCTAAGGTTGGAGTGGAAGAACTTGAGTAGTTTGCACAGAGCCCTGACCTCAACACCACTGAACAGCTTTGGGATGAACTGAAACACCAACTGCATCCCAGAAAAGATCAGCCCACAAAAAGTTACACTTGCTCAAGTTTTGCTTCACTAAGTTCACTTCACTTATTGGAAACTTATATCTCTCTTTAAAAATGAATAACTTCTGGCCACTTTGTTGCACTGTATCACTACAGGTGTGAGCAGATGCTAACATGTATGGTATACATTCAGGAAGATTTGAGCAATTCATACTGGTGACTTCTCTACTAATGGTTGTGATGCTGAACTGCACAATGACACCACACAAAGATGGGTGACATGATTTTTGTTTAACCTGATGTCCTCTACCCTGTGTGGACAATATGATTTACGGAAGATTTGTTTAAGAAGAGCAAAACTCTGATTCACAAGAACATCAATTATAATGTATAATTCACCAAATCTCACCTGATCACCCACTGTCCTTAGAAAGAGGGCATTGGATGAAAAAGACATTTAGTTATTATACAGGCCATGCAGAGCAAAGTTGGCATAGATTTAAAATAAGTGATAGGTTGAGTTATGAGAGCAAACAGGAAAGGGTAAAATATGTCAAACAGCACAGTGGATGTAAGAAAGCCTATATTCTCTGTTAAAATGGCAGTTTTTTGTGAAGTAAAAAAATTAAAAGATAAATCATATCAAAGCTTTGTGAAATGTGAAATTACAAATTAGAAAGATTTAAAAATTAAGTGAAAAACACTCAAACATTTTAGGTAAAATGGGAAGAATAAATAAGTTACAATAACCTGGTTGCATAAGTGTGCACACCCTTTTGTAATTGGGGATGTAGCTGTGTTCAAAATGAACTAATCACATTCAATTTCATGTTCAAAAGTAATTATCATACAGCAGTCATCAGTGACATTATTCTGATTCACGCCAACTAAAGATCAGCTGTTTTTGTAGGCTTTTCTTTACATTGTCTTGGTTCCATCCAACTGCTGAAGCCGTGTTCCTCTAAGATCTTACAAAGCCTGTATGGTATCTCACTTGTTGAAAGGTAACAAACAGAAGAGGGGTATAAAAGAATTTCCAAGACATTAGATGTACCAAGGAACACTGAAGGCCATTATCAACAAGTGGAGAAAATGCAGCACCACAGTGACATCACCAAGAACAGGTTGTCCCTCCAAAATCTTATAAAAGAACAAGACAAAAACTTACTAGAGAGGCTGCCAAGAGACCTAGAGCAACATTAAAGGAGCTGCAGGAACATCTGACAAGTAATGATCTCACTCTGCATGTGACAACAATCTCTTGTATTCTTCAGATGTCTGAGCTATGGGGTAGGGGTGGCTAGACCGGAACACTTTCTCAGAAAAAACATCCAAGTCTGACTAAATCACACTAAAGTACTTGTAGCAACATGTGTTATGGTCTGATGAGAACAATTCCAAAAGATACAAATTTTCTATAATTCCAAAAGATAAGTTTGGCACAAAAAATTTACATTTGTCATGCCGGCCTCTGACACCCAAGAACACTTGGGCACTAGGACTCCTTCTCCGGAGTACTGATTGGGTGCAGCTGCAAACAATCTTCACCACACCCGCACCACAGATTATTTATACACTCATTCTCACTCTGTTTCTTCGCGAAGCAATAGTTGTCTATTCTGCCGAGCGGTTCCTGTGGTCTTGTTATTCTGTTTATGCCCTTTGCCTGCTATTTCCGTGTACGACTTTGCCTGCCCTGTTTTGTACTGTTTGCTTGATCGTTTGAACTCTGCCTGTTTCTGACCACGATATTGTCTCATTGTTCATCTGTACCTCTGCCTGATAAAGTATCGGATCTGCACTTGTGTCCTCGTCTGCTGAGGTGTCTGACAACATTACCAAAAAGAACACCATACCCAAGGTGAAGCATTGTCAGGATTTTGAATGACCTAGCTAGAGCCCAGACCTGAATCCAACTAAAAATCTGAGTGGTGACCTGAGGCAGGCTCTGCACAGAAATGCCCTCACAACTTGATGGCTCTAGAATGTTTTTGGAAGAAAGAGTGGAAGGATATTTCTAAATCAAGATGGTCCATGCTGATATACTCTTACCCAAAATGACTGAGTAGTGTAATAAAATTAGGTGTTCCAATAAAGTATTAGTTCAATGGTGTGCACATTTATGCAACCAGATTAGTGTAACTTTTTTTTTTTCCCATTTTCCCCTAAAAAGTTTCTGAGTGAAAATAATTAATTTTTATATGTTGTGATTTCACACTGAAGGTGGAAGACAGTTCTGACTATGATTTATCTTTGTTTCATTTGTTTTCATGTTTCATTTTTTTACATAAAAAAACCTGCAATTTTAACAGGTGATTAATAGACATTTTATATTATATATACTTTTTATGTATATCAGATCAGAATTAAGAAACAATTAGTGTAAAGAAATCAGTAAAAGTACAAAAGTATTTATAATTGCAATAATTAATGTCAGATTACTTTCATTTATTTCAGAAATAAGAGTATACAATTATTTTATTTCATAAATAAAAGCATATGTGATTTGAGTGTGAAAAGGGGCTCACCATGGGCTTCTCGGTCTTGATTGACTTGACTTGCAGACATTCATCTTGTTTTGAGGTAGAATGGTTATACTCCTTTTGGTCAGGAAATGCTTCAAAGGGGCACTGTGATTTTGACGACCGGCCCTGTCCGTTGGCTCCAGGTTCACGGGGATGGGCTGGGGGTCGGGGATAAACGTCTCCACGCTGTTTCTTAGTGACATGGGCTTCAGGACCATGAACGGTTTTTACATGTTTACGTAGAGAACTGGGATCGGTGTAGCGTTTGGTGCAGCCAGGTATCTTGCATACATAGGGTTTCTGAGAAATATTGTGAGAATGGGTGATGCACAAATAACAAACTTTTTTTCATGAATTGAAATGGAAGGTTAAAAACACAAAAAGGACCTGCTGTTTTTTTGCAGATCCATGTTTTAGAACTTACTTAATACTTACTAGGATACTTAATAATCCATCCATATTTTATAACACCATGAATTAGTAAACTCAGGGTAGCTCTAGCCCTGTCCTGAATGGGGCTTAAAATATAAAAATACCTTTAGAATAACTTATTTTACTCCTCAATACTTTAAAACTAAATGACATCTTTCAGTATCTGTTTAATAGTCATGTTTACCTGAACATGAACAGGCTAAAAGAGGTAGTGTGTATATACCTCATTGGAGTGTGTTCGATTCTGATGTTTGGCACGGTCTGATGCATTTGAGAAGGCCTTGTTGCAGCCCTCATGCTCACACACATAAGGTTTCTCCCCTGTGTGAGAGCGCAAGTGTGTCTTCAAGTTCTCCAGTCTAGAGTAGGCCTTGGAACACCCCTCAAACTGCATATGTTAACAAAATAAAGGGCACATACTAGTCACAAACCTCACTCTCACTTAGTAACTGTTATATACAGCTTCTATGCTACAAATATATTTTTATGTTTTTATATGTTTTTACAGTTGTTACAGTAACATTTTTATTAAAAAGCATTTTATTAATGACCTTTTAAAGAAACCTTTTTAACAGAAGCATATGCTGGGTAATGTAGTTTCTCACCGTGCACTTGTGTGGTTTCTCGCCTGTGTGCCTGCGCATATGTACCACCAACATATACTGGGCCTTGAAGGGCTTTTGTTCTCGAGAACACTCCTCCCATCGACACACAAACTCCTTTTTCTCCCCATGGATATGGTCATTATTTATATGCTTTGTGAGAGATAAGAAGTAGTCATTAAGGGTGTGATACAGAATGCTGTGATCTAACTACAGAACATATCACTGATTATACACTATTCTATATTTATAATTTTTTTTGTTCTATTGAAAAGCTTCTATAAAAAATCTATAGAATGTATAGAAAACCAACCATTTGATCGCACATCACATAAAAAAAAATAAAATTCTGAATGGAAATGGTGTTAGCAGCAGAGGAAGTTTCCTGCAGCTTTCGTAACCAGCAGCTTTAGTTAGGTGTATACAGGGATCCAGGGTGCTAGACATAGCAGGTAATCTTAGGGTCTTAGGCAAGCATAGGTTTTCTAAGATAGTTATTCATTGAGGAAATTCACTGCACAAAGTTTTCACTCAGGTTCTACTATACTGAGACTTTGTCTGTTCCCTGAACTAAACAAAAATGTAGAAATACTCAGAGACTTTTTTAGTAACCTAATAAATGCAAACATAAATCATTCTGAATGTACAGCCAGCACCTTTGATCTAAAGCTAGGACTATTAGTATCTCTTACTATTATATCTTGCATCTAAAGCTCTTGCTTTTAATGAAATTACTACTGATCAGGAGATTAATGTACTGTGTTTAACAGAGACATGGAATAAACCAAATGAGTGTGTAGCATTAAATGAAGCTAGTCTTCCCAGATACAGATATATACACCAGCCTGGTCTAACTGGCTCCTTTGCCCAGAGGTGCTGCAGTTATTTATAATGACAATCTAGGTGTCACACAAAAACCTGGACATAAATTCAATGCATTTGAGTTTCTTTATACTAACATAAAATATGTACCCAAAAAAGTAAGTCTGTTCTGTTTATTCAGTTTATTCTGTAATTTATTTACAGAACCCCAGGGCCATATTCGGAATTTCTTTGTGAATTTGCAGATTTCATCTCAAACCTGGTTGACTCTTTAGACAAAACATTAATTGCTAGAGATTCATGTCAGCTACTGCACATCATTTTAATCAGTAATCTCCCAGAATTATCAACTTTGTTTGGACTGTTTTCACCATCAGAGCCCACAGAACTTGATCAGACAACTAAATACTTGTGTTTTGCTACTCTCTAGATAATGTAGCTCCATTTAAAAGAAAAATATTAGATTTAAATTAAATTAGAGAGAAAAATTAGCACCCTGGTATGATGATGACACGTGCATCCTAAAACAGACCACTTATAAATTAGAATGAAAATGGCATCAAACTAAATTTATAGTATTCCAATTAGCATGGAAGGAGAGCCTTCTGAGCTATAGAAAAGCACTTAGCGCTGCTTGATCAATGTATCTCTCCTATGGGGCACCGAATTTTAAAAACACTTTAATGTTTTATAGGTGTAATTTTTCCATCATTTAGCACAATTTTCATACTTTGAGATAAATGCATTCAAAAACAGTGTTAACCTTCCACATATTAGTTCTTGCTGTGTAAATGCTATTGGCTTTTGCATTGAAAGGTGTTGCATTGTGTTCTGTGATGTGTGATGTGCCTTGTCAAAGTAAAAGCTAATAGCAATCACAGGGGCGGGACCAATTCTTATCTTCTAAACATTTAGAGTGCAACATTTGGATTTAACATTTATATTTAACATTTAAATTTAAGATTTAGCATTTATATTTAACATTAAACATTTAGATTTAGGCGGCACGGTGGTGTTGTGGTTAGCACTGCCGCCTCACAGCAACAAGGTCCCTTCAATCCCCAGGTGACCCAGAGTGCCTTCCTGTGTGGAGTTTGCATGTTCTCCCCGTGCATGTTTGGGTTTCCTCTGGGTGCTCCGGTTTCCTCACACAGTCCAAAGACATGCATATTAGGTCAACTGGCCACTCTAAATTGCCCATCGGTGTGAATGCGAGCGAGTGGCTGTTTGTCTGTGTTGGCTCTGTGGTGGACTGGTGGACTGGTGACCTGCCCAGGGTGTACCCCGCCTCTTGCCCGAAGATGCTGGGATTGGCTCCAGCTTTCCAGATGGATAAAGTGGTATAGATAATGGATGGATGGCATTTAGATTTAGCATTAACCATTAACATTTAGATTTATCATTTAACAAAATAATTTAATAATTAATAATGAAAAAGATTTTATTTAATACTTCAGAAAAATTAACTAGGACACAGCCACAGAAACATTCATACCATATATATGTAGTACCAATTACTTTTCTTATGGATTTTTTTAATGTCAGAATTGGAAATTTCAGGCAAAAAAATTCAGACTATGAATTTAAAGCCAGACAATTTGACAACTAATCCTGTAGATTATAATATAACTGTATCAGATCAGCAATTTCTAGCAATACCCCTTTCTAGGGCCCAAAATAATTTCACTAATTTCTTCAGCATCGACCTGTGATCCTTTACCTACATGCTTCCTCAAACAGATAATACCAGAAGCAATCAAACCTATTCTAAAAAACAAACAATTGTCAATAAACAAATAATGAATAAATGACCTATTACTGGCCTCTGATCAGGGTTGCCTCGTTGCTTATGTTGCTTGCCATTAGTGGCGCTCTTGACACCGCTGATCATACTTTTCTCCTTGATTAATTAAAAAAATTTGTTGGAATTAAGGGAACAGTCCACTTCAGGCTCAGATCTTAGTTGACTGATCGTTATCAGTTTGTTGATGTAAATAGTAACTCCTCTACACACAGAAAGGTACAATTTGGTGTTCCATAAACTGGTACTGTTTTAGGCCCACTGATTTTTCCCTTATATATGCTACCTCTGGGTAATATTATTCATAAACATGGTATCAGCGTCCTCTGTTATGCTGATTACACACAGTTGTATGTTTCAGCTTTAAAAAATTGAGGATTGTGTAAAGGACATTAGACAATGGATGCTTCTACTAAATTCTGATATGAGAGAAGTACTAATACTAGGATCAAAAAGCTAGAAGTAAGCTTTCTAATTACACAGTAACCCTGGATGGCCTTTCTGTTTCACATGCATAAGTATGTCAGATTCTTCAATGCCTGAACATGCACATAATCATGCTAAGCAACCCTTTGACTAGCCATTTACATTAAATAGCCATAAGAAACACACAATGCAGCCATTCATACCTTATTATTACATGCATCTGGTGTCCGCATAAGCACAATATTGTGCATTTCAGAAGGCCATTTATTTGCATTTCATGCCAGAAACAAAAGCAATACATTCATCATAGGCAACCTGGGTAGCTGGCAGAGCACTGCCCAAAGCAAGCGACAAGTAGAGAGAAAAGTAAAGGAAACAGAATAACAGGAAGAGGAAAAAAAATCTGAACTGATTCCTTCACATAAAAACAGGATAGCGGACAGTGATGGGTGACAGTGATGGGCAAGTGACAGTGAAAAGTCAAAAGTGAGAGAGCGGGATTCCAAAAAAAATGAGTGAAAGGTGCTGGTAGAGACAGAGCAAGGAGGTGTTGATAAAAACAGAGAGAGGAGCTCATCCTCTATTCTTCTTCATGACATGAAGGCAAACCCGCGTAACTCTCATCTTCCTACCATCTGCCCAAACTTTCCCAGAGTTTGGATAGTGCTGCAGGAGTGTGTTATTTCTTTGTGTGTTAGAAAGAATGACTGTGAGGTGGTAGGCTGTCAATCAAACCTGACCCCTATTTCACACTCTTGCCCTGATTTTGCTTACTGGCTTTGTTTTACCCCAACAAGCCTCTACAAAGACCATAAGATTTTAATTATAGTTCATCATCCTAACACTGAAAACCCAGAAGCATCAGCTGTACTACTCACCGACTAATTTTTAAGAATCTGTTGACCATCTGGAAAGCAATTTTTGGAAATAACTTTTGTCAAAACCCTCCCAGCACCTTTTCAAGCATGTAGATAGTTTTGTCTCATTTGCTGGATGCTCATTTTGAACTTGTAAGTCCAGCTGGTCCCATGCTAGCTCAATGGGAGAAAGATCTGAGGTCAAGACCGACATAATTCTCAAAAGTTTTTGCTTTTCTTTGGCTAGAATATAATTATGACAGAATTTTGAAGAATGTTTGGAATCATCCTTTTGAAGAATGAAGTTTTGCCCAAAGTGTTACACTTTTTTTATCATGATCCCTTTAATTTGAACTAAGTCTCCGTATATCCCTCCTCAAAAATACCTTCCATGTTTCACTGTAGGAACAACACATTCTGTGCTTGCATTTATCCCCCTTCTGGCACTTGACAAACAAAAAGTCTGACTTATCAGTTGTGATCATACTGAATGTACAGCCAGCACCTTTGATCTAAAGCTAGGACAATTAAATGTTAGATCTCTTACATCTAAAGCACTTATTGTTAATGAAATTATTACTGATCAGGAATTTAATTTACTGTGTTTAACAGACACATGGATCAAACCAAATGAGTACATAGCATTAAATGAAGCTAGTCATCCTAGATACAGTTATATATACCAGCCTCATTTAACTGTCGCAGTTAATTATGATGGTAATCTAGGTGTCGCACATAAACCTGGACATAAAATAAATGCATTTGAGGTTCATCTAGATGTCAAAATAAGTCTGTCCAGTCGATTCCGCTAATTATTATTTACAGACCCCCAGGGCCATATTCTGAATTCCTTTGTGAATTTGGAGATTTCACCCCAAACCTGGTTGTCTCTTTAGGCAAAACATTAATTGTTGGAAACTATTCATTTTGATAAGCCAGAAGATCCTCTGAGAACAGCGTTCGTGTCCATTCTAGAGTCAGTAGGGGTTAATCAGAATATAATAGGACCCACTCATGATGGTGGTCACACCCTTGATCTAATACTAAATTTTGGATTAATTATAGAAAATATAGTTGCACTTCCACAGTTTGAAACTATTCCTTTTAAAATGTATATTAGTTATAATATATGCACATTGCCATGCTATTGTTACAAATGAATCTTCAAGTCAGCCACTGCACAGAGTTTTATCTGTAATCTCCCAGAATTATCAATCTTGATTTGATCACCATCAGACTCCACAGAACTCAGATAATGAAATACTTAGGGTCAACATTTCACTATACACTAGATAATGTAGCTCCACTTAAAAGGAAAATAATTACATTCAATTATAAAAGATAAAATTAGCTCCCTGGTATAACAATGACATACGCACCCTAAAACAGATCACTTGAAAATGATTGGAAATTACAACATAAGTGGCATCAGACTAAATTGATAGTATTCAAATTAGCATGGAAAGAGAGCCTCCTGAGCTACAGGAAAGCTCTTAGTGCTGCACATTCAACGTATCTCTCCACTCTAATAGAAGATAACAGAAATAATCTTAAATTTTTATTTAATACTGTAGCAAAATTGACAATATCAGGCAAAAAATACAGACTATGAATTTAAAGCCAGACAATGTCTACAGACTAACTCTGTAGACAATTATAGAAAAAAAATATATAGACAAACAATATATCAGATCAGCTGTTAAAATGTTTTACCCCCCTTCGAGAGACTGAACAAATTTCAGTAATTTCCTCATCAAAATCAGCAAGCTTTATATTAGATACATTACCTACATGTTTCCTCAAACAGATAATAAGAGAGACAATGAAAAAAATTATCTTCCCTTAGCATTTACATACCTAAATCCTATAAATTAGCAGTTATTAAACCCCTGATTTAAAAAATGATCTTGACCCCAGTCTGCTGTCCTATCTTAGGCCAATATCCAACCTCCCCTTTATTTCCAAGATTGTAGAAAAGGCTGTAGCACAGCAATTATGCTCGTAACCAGGGGTGCCGTAAGGGTGGGTGGGGGTGGGGATGAGGGGGGAGATCAGACGATTCTAGGAGCCCAGCACTGATGGGGGGGCCCTTTGCCCAGTTTGTTAATTTTCAAATGCCGTTCCCAAAATCATTAGGCTATTTACAGGCTTTGGGAGTAACAGAATACATGGAATGGTGTTACACAATTAGGCTACAAAAAAAATATTACTGTATTCCATTATAGTTACACAAAACAAGCTGTTATGACATTACCAATACATTTAGTAAAAACGTGGATTATTAACAGGATTATAATTTTATGAACTGCATAAGGGCTGCAACAACTAGTCAAGAAAATCAATAAAAATTGCTAATAAATATAATGCCAATAATTTCATGATTAGTTGAACTGTGTTATGAAGCACACTGCACACGCGCTATGTCACGTCATGGAAAAACATTTGCGTGAAATGGAGGAAAAGAAACACCAGTAAGACTTTCTCTATGTTATGGAACTCTTTACAGTACACTACCCTGCTGGCTTCATGACATAACTTGTGTTTTAATGTGAGTAATATTATCATTGGTTTGTGGGAATGTGAGGAGAGGCATGATGTTCCTGCTTAAATTGTTGAACTTTGTTAGGTTTGGTTAAGCATCAAGTACCCAGCTAACAAAAGACATCCCCATGACATCTGGGGACATCCGGCTTTGGTCCGATAGGTAACGTTTCGTGCAGAACATTATAAGGACATTTTGTGGACTTTATGAATGTTAGATACAGGTCCTATATAGGTTTTCAAATGATGTTGCATTTATGACACACAAGACATTCAACATAATTTTCATAATGTTGCCAAAGGACAACTTTCTTAGACTTAAAATTATCATTAAAAAGAGCAGGTGTTCCACCTTTTTTCCTGACTGTGTTTGCTGCCGAGGGCTACTGCAGAAAGCTGAAAGGTGTTTGATGCCCTCGCATTCGGCAGTCTCGAAGTAGGTGTGTATTTTTCAGTACCATCACTTTTCATTGATATTAGTGTTAATATAATTTTCTCTAAACAATTCTAGCTGATTTTTATGAAATTGTCAGCAGTGTCTGGCAGCATGAAACTAGTAGGAAAAAATGCTACCAAAAGAAATAGATCCTTCATAGATCCTAAGTACTATAGGAAATTCTGATAGCACAAATATTTATATATAAAAAAATTGTATACCCTTAGCAGGGTCCTGAAGGGTGCATGGGAGTTCGCCCAACCAGTCTACATGTGTTTTGTGGACCTGGGAAAGGCGTTTGACTGTGTCCCTCGGGGAACCCTGTGGGGGGTAGTATAGGGTACCGGACCCCCTGATAAGGACTGTCCGGTCCCTGTACGACCGGTGTCATAGTTTGGTCCGCATTGCTGGCAGTAAGTCGAACTCGTTTCCAGTGAGAGTTAGACTCCGTCAGGGCTGCCCTTTGTCACCGATTCTGTTCATAACTTTCATGGACAGAATTTCTAGGCCCAGCCTAGAGGGGGTCCGGTTTGGTGGACTCAGGATTGGATCACTGCTTTTTGCAGATGATGTTGTCCTGTTTGCTTCATCAGG
>JAQQZU010000019.1:8115936-8132683 GCA_030068025.1 Parauchenoglanis punctatus | reverse complement strand
AGGTTGTTGACTTTGCACCAGTCCGTTAGCTGCTGCACCTCCTCTCTGTATGCTGACTTGTCGTTCTTGCTGATAAGACCCACCATGGTTGTGTCATCAGCGAACTTGATGATCTGGTTTGAGCTGTGCGTTGCTGCACAGTCATGAGACAGCAGAGTGAACTGTAGTGGACTGAGCACACAGCCTGGGGGGGCCCCAGTGTTCAGTGTGGTGGTGTTGGAGATACTGTTCCCAATCCGATCTGACTGAGGTCTCTTAGTCTGGAGGTCCAGGATCCAGTTGCAGAGAGAGGTGTTCAGGCCCAGCAGGCTTAGCTTCCCATTCAGGTGCTGAGGAATGATTGTGTTGAATGCTGAACTGAAGTCTATGAACAGCATTCATACATAAGTGTTCTTGTTGTCCAGGTGTGTGAGGGCCAGATGTAGTGTGGTGGCAATAGTATCATCCTTAGACCGGTTGGGGTGATAGGCGAACTGCAGGGTGGGAGGCAGCAGGGTCTTGATGTGCCTCATGATGAGCCTCTCGGAGCACTTCATCGTGATGGGTGTGAGTGCAATGGTTCAGACCCTGAAGTACTGTCCAAGTCGTGGATTATCTTAGAATGTATTCAGATGTTTTTATATTGAACAGCTTAACACATTTGCATTTAACTCTTGTTTTCAGTGCCCGAGATTAATGGATCGACTTGTGAACCGAAAGCAGGGTCGAAAAAATAGGCTAGTTTAACGCTTTACTTTAAGCTAATTGATTCAAATAGCTTCGCTAGCTGCCGCTTAACAAAATATAACAAGGCTGTTCTGCGCAATTCAAAGAGCAACATAACACTTCTCCTCACATTCCCACAAACGAATGATATTACTTACAAGTAATATTAATATTCAATTTTAATATTAAAACACAAGTTAAGTCATGAAGCCAACAGAGTAGTGGACTGTAAAGACTTTCATACCATAGAAAAAGTCCTACTGATGTCTCTGCTCCACCATTTCACTTTAGTGATTTTATGTATCACGTGCATAGCATCGCATGCACAGTGTGATTCACAACTAATAATGAAATTATTGGCAATTATTTTTATTATCTATTTTGCTGTTAGTTGTTATGCATTTCATAAAATTGTAATCCTGTAAACAATCCCCATTTTTACTAAAAGTATCTGTAATCTGATTACAGCTTTTTTTCTGTAACTGTAACGGAATACATGTACCTTTTTGTATCCTGATTACGTGACGCCGTTCCATGTATTCTGTTACTCCCGAAGCATGACGATATTCTACATGCACACGTACACACAACACTTCTTGAATGGTCTTGAATGAAATCATAGCTAATCTTACAGTAACCAATTCATTATCATATTATTCACAAAATAATGGTGAAATTACCACCCAGTTAATTTTTGGTATTGAGGTAATCCAAAAGTAACGTAAAGTAACCAGTTCCATTACTATATTTTTGTGGTAACTAGATTAAGTTACTAAATATTTTAGCAGGTAATTAGTAATTGCATCAGAATACATTTTAAAGTAACCCTCACAACCCTGGCTACTTATTTCCACAGAAGCAAGTCACCAAAGCAGCGCTGCAATTAACAGAGAGGTGGTTAATTAATATCCTCACCTCCTCCCTACCTGACAAATTAAAATCGCCCCTCCCCCCTTTCCACTTAACTGTCATTTTGTCATGGACACTGTAGCAATGATTAGGGTTTTTTTTTTTGGCAGATTTAAAACATTTCTCATGTGTTTAGTGAAAATGAAACTGGGATTTCAAAAAAGAAAGGACAGAAAGGAGAAAGCTGAGAGGGAGAAGAAGGGTCGACAGTTGGTCACGTTTCCCCCCCCCAAAGATGACGTATATATCTTTTCACGGAATATAGTTTGGTATCCTCTAGTTCAGATATTTTCTAGTTCGGAGTTTAAAATCATAATTTCTGAGAGAAAAAGTCAGACATAATTTCTGAGAAATAATAAATCAGAAATAGCTAACAGGTTAAAGTCAGAATTGTCCAAATGGGTGACATGAATTATATATATATAATTATAAAGCTGTATTTCGGAATTGGGTTTAATAATAAAGATAGGCCTATTCTTTGTCTGCTGGCACATAATCACATCATAACCAGTATTCATACTTTGAAATGACACCCCCCCCCGTAAGGACACCCGTAATTTGACTCATAGATGACTAGCCAACATTAATATTGTCATTTCTCAGAAAACTTTGGCAGGGTAACTTTAAATATATAATATACACATTCACTGAGCTTTTAATTATATTTTGATCATGTAATGTTAGGTTGCTATGTTTTCACACAGCTGAAAGAGGAGGTGAACAGTAGTTTTTTTTTGTTTTGTATTTTTTGTTATGTAGACCTTTAAATAGGTTGCTAAAGAATGCTGTAAAAGCTTATACAAATTTGTGTTTGCCTACAGGTGCCAAACAGGCGTGTGCACCTGTTCGGTTCTATGTGTAACTGTGAATAATTTTGAAGGTGTGTATGTGCGTTCTTGAGGCTGTATCAGATGTGTGAATGTGTGAATAAAAACAAAAATTAAAATAGGCATGTTAAAATAAGTTTGGTAACTAAATGACATTTTTAGTATATAATATCAATTAGTTGTTTTAATATAAAATGTAACCACATACAGTGACTCAGTAAATGAAGGAGACAGATAGATTAACTGTAAAGTCTGTTATCTGAGGAATTTTGCAGCAGTAAGGAATCCAATCATTTTGTAGCTACAGACAGGATGGATCATACAGTAAATACTGCCACCCAGTGGTGAAAATTAATATTTTTTCTGTGAAATTTTGAAGTTGTTGTTTAGAGCCAATAGATCATTAAGTGTGGGTTTTCTGGGTTACTGTGTGTTTTTTGTTTGGGGTTGTGGCCACTAATATATTCTTTAATAGGGCCCATGATTTCTACTGGTGTCCCTGCTCATACCTACATAGAAGTGGCATTCATGAAAGGTATTAGTCAGGATACAGCCTTCAACATAGCACAGTGACCATGCTGGTTAAAGTGTTAAATGACCTACTACTCACCTATGATCAAGGTTGTTGCTCCTTGCTTGTGTTACTTGACCTTAGTGCAGCTTTTTACACCACTGATCATACTATTCTCCTTGATAGATTAAAAAAGTTTGTTGGAGATAAGTAAATGGTCATCTCCTGGCTCAGGTCTTATTTAACTGATCGTCATCAGTTTGTTCAAGTAAATGTAAGTACAGATTGTTACACCACAGCAAGGTTCTGTTTTAGGCCCATTTTCTTTATATATGCAACATCTGTATAATAATATTTGTAAACATGATATTAACTTCCACTGTTATGCTGATGACACAGTTATAGTGGCAAGAAAAAGTATGTGAACCTTCTGGAAGTTCATGGTTTTCTGCATTAATTTGTCATAAAACGTGATATGATCATCTAAGTCAAGGGTATTGACAAATATATGTGCCTAAAATAATAACACAAAAAAACTCTGACCTTTCCTGTCTTTATTGAGAAAAGACATAAAAAAAAACATAGTGAAAAAGTAAGTGGAATTAATGCCTGGTTGACCACCTTGGCAGCAATAACCTCAACCAGGAGCTTCCTGTAGCTGTGGATCAGACCTGCACATTGTTCAGGAGGAATTTTAGGCCATTCTTCCTGGAAGAACTGCTTTAACTCTGTCATATTCTTCGAACATCTCATGTGTATGGCTCTCTTCAAGTCATTCCATAGCATCTCTATTGGGTTGAGGTCTGGGCTCTTACTTGGCCACTCCAAAAGGTGGATTTTGTTTTTCTGAAGCCATTCTGTTGTGGACTTGCTCCAGTGTTTTGGATCATTGTCCTGTTGCATCACCCAACTTCTATAGAGTTTCAGCTGACATACTCATTCTCACATTATCCTGAAGAATTTTTTGATACACTTGGGACATTGATACCCTCAATGTTTGAAAGCTGGCCAGGCCCTGATGCAACAAAACACACCCAAATCATGATGTTTCCTCCACCATACTTTATGCTTGGGATGATGTTTTCATGATGATATGCAGTGGCCTTTTTACACCTTTTTACTTTTTGCTGCGTGTTCTTTCCAACTAGTTCAATCTTAGTTTCATCAGTCCACATAACATTTTGCCAATACACCTGTGGAGTGTCAATGTGCTCTTTCGCAAACTTCAGGCATGCAATGTTCTTTTTAATAAGCAGTGGCTTCCTTTGTGGTGTACTGCCATAGACACACTGCTTGCTCAATGTTTTATGTAATGGAGACTCATGAACACATGTTCATGGATGTTAGCCATTCTAATGATGTCTTCAAATCTTTGGCTGTCACTCGGGGTTGTTTTTTTTTACCTCATTGTCTTTGTTGGGGTCTTGGGGTCATTTTGACTGGGCACCCACATCTTGGTAGAGTAACCACAGTCCCAAAGTGTCTCCATTTGTCTTTGACATCCCTTTGTAACCCTTTCCAGTTTTATGTAAATCAACAATGGTTGATCGTAGATCCTCTGAAAGGTCTTATTAGCGAGGCATAGCTCACATAAGTGTATCCTTCTTGTGCGTGGCAAACTCAATAAGTTTGAGTGGTTTTTATAAGTCAAAGTAGCTCAAGTCCACACCTCTAAACTCATTTTCTTAACAAGAAAGACTCCAGGTATGCTAACACCTGACTCCAATTAGCTTTTTTGAGGTAATTAACTCAAGGCATCACATACTTTTTCCAATAGCACCGAGTTTTTTTTATGGTTGTTCTCAATAAAGACATGAAAGATCCGAATTTTTTTGTGTTTTTTTGTGTATTTTAGGCACATTATATTTATCAATACCCTTGATTTAGATGAAGAGCAGATTGCATTTTATGAGAAATTGATGCAGAAAATCATGACATTCCAAAAGGTTCACATACTTTTTCTTGCCACTGTATATACATTTATGTACATAAATACAATCTATGCACTGTGATATTAAGACAAATCTAGATATTGTGGCCAAGGTTTAAATTATTTTTATTTACATATTTCAGGGCTCCAGACTAATTTTTCCTCTGGTCACACTGGTGCTAATTTCCCAGTTGGTCGCACCAACATGATTTCGTTGCACCATTTTTTTCCCCATTTCATTGACGTACTGAAGTATTTTGTTAGGAGATTAGAGTACTCTGTTTATTGTATTGTTAGAGTAATCTGCAGAAAATGACACCTCTGTTTATGCTAATTATCCTAACAACCAGTGCTTTTATCATGCTCAGGTGTCATCAAGACTGGATTTCCCTTCCACAAAGTCTGCTCCTGAATAGACTTTGGGCATGACTGCAGCGAAGGGGTAATTTCAGCAAAAATCAGCCCTTGGTCCCTCATCCCCTACTTCCTGGGCATAAGGGAGCGAGCGAGGGAGTGTGCAAAAATAAGGGTAATAGGGTACAGCCCTTATTATGTATAGCACCGTACCAGTAATAAGTGTCCCATTAACAACTGACATTAACTGATCCTAACTTTACACAGAACTTTATGAATTAATGCAAAAATTGGCCATTTGTTAAGTTTAGTTATGATTATGATTACATTTGCTAATGATCATTTCAGACAGTGGTGCATGGTTGCCTGTTGTAGAATAGCAATTTTTAATTTTTATTTTTAAAATCAGTATGGGGCATTTTGATAATTTTTGAATATTGGAGTGTGTGCCCCAATACCTTTTATAACTATGGCATTGCTTCAGAAATTCCAGGAGCCATAGTATAAATATTAGAATGACAATAAGGAGGGTAAATGTTTCCTCCTTGCTCTACAAGTAGAGCAAGACCCAAGGATGGTCAAAAGCCCTTAACCTTCCAAAGCCCTTTTATATACACTACATACAGTATTTTACTATATAGTATTTTAATTTATGATGAATTTACAACTGCACAAAAGGACATAAAATGACCAAAGAAACATACCAAGGCACATACAAAAACCTAAAGCAGGAAAAACTCTCTGGATTCCCTCATTACTGAGCCATACCAGCTTTTTACCAACTCTTAAACCCATTTATTTTATCTGCTTATCATCCTTTTTACTGAGCTGTGGCCCCATTAAAATGCAGCAATGCATGAAAAGAGCCTGTTTACAAGGATATTTCCCCAAAGTGGGAAATTCCAACAGCATTCAGTTTTATCAGTCACACTAATAAATCATACACTCCTTTTTCATGTCAATCAGTGAAGCTTTGTCTGTGAAAAAAGCAGAAAAAGAGGTTAAATGGGATGAGAGGACTAGAAAAAAGAGGGATAAGGGAAAGGAGGAGGAGGAGGGAGGGGTGGAATTGGCATGTGTATTTCTGCTTTGCCTTTTCATCTCTGTGTAAGATACTCCAGAATGATAAAGTGTCTAATCCTAAAGCGGATCTAAAAGGGGGAAAAAATTCACATTTAACCAATTAAAGGCTCCCTGCACCAGCCAGAGGGTATGTTAGGGGAGAAGAGGGATCTGCCTCCCCCATCAGACTTTCTTTATCTCCCAAGCACAAGCTGGAGCAGCTTGTGCCCCTCTACAACCACAGACACGCACACACGCACACACCGACCACTAGACATTTTGATTTTTTTTTAAATGTTTTTTTTCCCTCCTTTTGATGTTAGATTTTTGTATCATCTGATGTAAGAATTTTAGTAAAATTAAGACTATTAACAGAATGTGAAAAGTTTTGTGAAAATTTTGATGTTATGTCAAAGACATCTATGTATTGTGTTGCAGAAATATCTACTGAAGTTACCATGCTTACCAGCGAGTCATGAGACAGGATGGGCTGTCCTGTCTCGTAATGCCACTTTGTAACTCAAGAGGTGATAAGTCAATGTAGGGTTCAGTCTGCCCTCATTCCACTAGGAGAGGAGAAGAAGTAGCACTGCCCCAATGGTGTATTCTAACCTCTTGTCAATCATGTTGAAGGCTCTGAACCCGGTTATAGAGAATGTGAAGGTACATTATGCTGTGGTGCATGTTCAGAGGTTGGACCTGTGCCTGCTACAGTGCTTACCTGATTACCTTTTGTTTAGTTTGACTAAAAAGTCAAATCTAAAAGTTTGTTTGGACAAACTAAGCATGATAAAAAACTTAATCACATGTCATGTCAGCCAAAGACTGGATTACAGACCCCAATGCACTACCTCCACTTACATACCTGGACATTACAGACTACAACAAACTATCTTGTTTCTTGGACTGAGTGCATACACTGTGGGTGAGTTTAAGACTCTGTTTACATTTGGTATTTAAATGTGTCTTGTGTGATCTGATCACAATTGGACAGCGATAAATACAAGTGTAAACGACTTCCAAGATGCATTTAAGATGCACTCACTCAAACCATTTGCTGAGGTGGTCTGGGATGCATTTGACCACATATTTTCCATACTGTAAACGCTAATGTATCCTGATGCACCACCGACATGGACATAAGAGGAAAATACGTAATTAATGCTGGACGATGTGGTTGTTTTGGTAACAGTGCAACACTCTAGAAAAAAATGGAGAGGAGCACTGATGTACGTGGTTGGAGTGCAAGAAAAATAATGATGGTATGATGCAGGTGTAATGTTTTAATATAACTGTGCATGGGGCCTTTGACCTTCTAGCAGAAGTTATGTAGGCAGTAACAAAATGTGAACAAAATTGGTCAGCTGGACACATTGGACATGCCTGAGAGACACAAGTGTAAACAGCGATGTGTCTCAGCTGTCCAACTTGTGACTTGTTTGCCCAAGATGCATTTTAAAACCAAGTGTAAACAGGGCCTAAAAGTTACAAATCCCTACAAGTTCATGAACTGTTTTGCAGTGGCTGGGAGCAAGATCTGTTTATTACAATTTACAAGCTAGTAACTGAGAGCACAGTCATACTGGCAAAGATAACAAGGCACTCTTCTTATCAGTCCAATTATTAAACCAAACAAAAAGTAAAACTTTCAAACACATTCAGCTATGTGATTATTTTATTAAGTCATAGATAGTGGATTTGATCAGTTGCATTATTAACAACAAAGGTTATATATCTGCCATATCACAAGCCATAGCGGTCTCATGCACTAATGATATGTGAGTTGCTGTGGCTGATTTTTTTTACCATGGTCTTGCTAAAAAGTAAGCTATATCATAAACTATAGATTTTATTCCAGTGGAATAATGTGTAGGTTATCAGGCCATAGCCTTGGTTTCAATTTCTGATATTGAGCAGTTCTTCACATCCATTGTAAAAACATGTGGGGACTGCTTAAACTGACAGACATAACGCGTGTAAAATAACAAAAACGCTGCTGTTTTCCTGAGAGTACTTAGCTCCTGCACCTGTATATGCCGCTATACTGTGTCTGCCATAACTGTCATAACTGAAGACCGTAAAGTCAGATTGTATGAACCCAGTAGTGGATCAACTAAAAAATAGGTTTATGCTATATTCATTGAGTGAAAATTCTATGAGAGAGGTGGTGATCATAGACAAATAAATGTAGATTCCGTATTGGCCTTTATTTATTATTTAGTCCAAACCTCATTACCCAAAATAAGTTAGGTCTGTATATAACGTGAACCTAAAGTGTTCTGTCAGAGGAAGCTCTGACTGCTAATACTAAGCCTAATATTTGAATATTGGGTTATGTTAGGAGGGGAAATTTATTTTAGAAGTTAATGCAGAAAATTCCAAGAACCCCTCTTCTTGCAGAATTGCTAACACTAAGGCTAGCTTTTAGAAACCACACTGGTGTCACTGTAAGTCTATCAATGGCTCTGGTTTCCTAAAGTGATACTGTAGGACAAATGTTAACTTCATGTTAACTTTTTTGTTATATATTTTCCATGTGTTGGCTTAACATGGAAACAAGATTATAGGTGGCTGCTAACCAGCATCATGTAAAATCATCAAACACTCATTAAATATCTGAGACTGTCAAGTGTTTAGAAGCTGCTGACATCTTCATGAACTGAGTGTCTGCATTAAAATAAAGCAGAATCACATGGGTATGTGGGCTGAATTATAATTTTGTAACGGTGTCATGTCATGCTCGTATAGGGTGAAGTCTTCATATTTACACATCAGGTGACCTTGTCCATTAGACAAGGTCCATTAGAGGGCAGTGATGCATGAATTACACCAGGAATTAGGGAAAAAGATGCCTGGTAGAAATAACAATGATGTGCAACATATGCAGCTGTATGTCAATATGTAAATATTCTGACTTATTATTCAAAGTTCTTTATTTGCATAGACTTATTGTAGTTTTGTTAAAATTTTGAGATAACAAAAAGTCCAAATTTTGATATAATAACCCAGAGTTATCTCAAGATAAATCTAAACTCTTCATTATTTTTAAAAAGAAGGAACTTGCACATGATATTTTTTCATATTTTTTTTTGACAGCAGAAGAGTATGTCAAAGTCTTTAGTTATTATCTTCTGCGATATTTTTCCTACATGGCAGAAAAGGACTTTCATAGGAAAACAGTTTAGGAGGCTTAGAACAAAGAAGAGTTCCAATGTAGAAATAATAAAAAATAGACCTGATTATACATTGATTATATAAGTTTAATAAATTATGAATTAATTCTCACTGAAAAAAAAATCTGAAGCATTTTGACTTATTTGTATTCAGCAGTATCATGTAGCTAATGTATCAAGCATTTCACTTTAACATTTTATTGTTTAAATTCATATGGAATGATGGATGGTTTCATTTTATTGAAATTCACTGGTTTTGTGACATGTTGCTCCCCTTACTGGGAAGATGTTAGAAGAAAGGCGTGTGATCCTACAAGATGAAACTGGCTGAATTAAGAGCTACAGTCTGTATTAACCATTACACTGTATATTTGCACAATGTCATGATATCATGATTGTAGCTTTCTATAAATAAATTCAAAGTACAACAATGTGATCATAGCGCACTGTGTGAAGCATAAGATACCAGACTCTACTTTCAAAAAGCTCCAGTAGCTTTTAGATGATTAAAAGTACCGGATGCAGTATGGAATTTTTTTTTGTTTATACCTGAAATGTATTTGAACAATATTACTCTGAAACCCTTAAAAAGAGAACCCACCTTTCCCATAGCCCACTGCTTTTTTCTTTATATATGCTACCTCTGGGTAATATTATTCATAAGCATGGTATTACCTTCCACTGTTATGCTGATGGCACACAGTTGTATGTTTCAGCAAAGCCAGATGAGAGACACCAGCTTAATAAAATTGAAGAATATGTAAAGGACATTAAACAATGGATGCTTTCTAACTTCCTTCTACTTCATTCTGATAAGACGGAAGTACTAGTACTAGGACCAAATGTAGCTAGAAGTATGTTTTCCAATTACATAGTAACTTTCTGTTACAGAAAGGATGGCATTTCTGTTTCACCATGTGCCAAAGTAAAAGACCTTGGTGTGATTATTGAGTCCAGTCTGTCATTTGAAGCTCATGTACATAATATCACTAGGACAGCCTTCTTTTATCTCATAAATATCAGTAAGATTAGATATATCACTGCATGACACAGAAAAAATAGTTCATGCTTTTGTTATCGCTAGGTTAGATTATTGTAATGCCTTACTGTCTGGATGTCCCAGTAGGTGCAAATAAAAGCTCCAGTTAGTCCAGAATGCAGCAGCAAGGGTCCTTACTA
This sequence comes from Parauchenoglanis punctatus, assembly GCA_030068025.1. Taxonomy (NCBI): domain Eukaryota; kingdom Metazoa; phylum Chordata; class Actinopteri; order Siluriformes; family Auchenoglanididae; genus Parauchenoglanis; species Parauchenoglanis punctatus. The sequence continues at coordinate 8,122,033 of JAQQZU010000019.1, read as the reverse complement.
GAATAAGAAGATATAAGAACATCACCCCTATCTTATATACACTGCATTGGCTCCAAATCAAATTTCGCACAGAATATAAAATACTACTGTTGACCTATAAAGCACTGAATGGTCTTGCACCTCAGTATCTGAGCAAACCTCTGGTCTTTTATGGCCCCGCATGACTACTTAAATGAAAAGGTGCAGGCTATTTGTTGGTACCTCAAATAGTGAAAGCTGTAGCAGGGGCCAGATTTTTCTCTCGTAAAATCCCTCAGTTATGGAACAGCCTTCCAATTAGTGTTAGAGACACTGACATGGTCTCAGTGTTTAAATCTAGGCAGATCTGGAAGGTTCTGTTGGGATGTTTGGATGTTGCTGTCCCCCCTTCTGGCTCTCCCTTTTAGTTATGCTGTCATAGCTAGCCTTGCCAGAGTTCTTGCTTTCACTCAGCACATGATATACTCCGTTCCTTAACTGTTACGTGGCAATGAGCATACCTAACAATCTGCCTTTTCCCTTTTCTCATCTCTCTCTTCTCTCTCTCTCTCTCTCTCTCTCTCTCACTCACTCTTTCTCTGTATGTTGAGCTGCACATGCTACTCCTGAGATTCCAGTGATCCTGACTCCCTTCTGCTTTCCGGACCTGCCTGATCCATCCTGATGTCCTACTTCTGGTTGGAGTCATCTCTTGGAAACCACTTGCTCCTGTTAAGGATGGCACCATATGAACTGCCTCAACATACATATAGAACTGTGAAGATGACGTTGGACTGTTGTTGACAAGAGCGGTTCTGCTACAATAGCATAGCAATAGAACTTAAATTACCATCGACAGTCATGCACCCAAATCTCCCTCAGTGACACAGCTGAGGCAGAATAAACTTTATGTTAAACTCTATTGAATTATGTAACAAATTGTTTTTAAGTGTGTAAATTGTAATCGCACTTTCCAGTGCCACCGAAATGAGGGTGGGTTCCCTTTTGAGTCTGGTTCCTCTCAAGGTTTCTTCCTCTTGTCATCTCAGGGAGCTTTTCCTTCCACCGTCACCACATTCCGGGTCATTCTAATGATATATGTATATATATATATATATATATATATGGATATATAGATAAATGTATAGATTCATAAGTTTATATTCAGAATTTATATACTTCTGTGAAGTACTTCTGCTTTGTGACAATGTCTGTTGTTAAAAGCGCTATACAAATAAAATTGAATTGAATTGAACTGAATAATCATGTGAGGGCACCCATTTTCAAATAAAAAAATGAAGAAAAAAAATTTAGCACATAATGAAGGAGAGGTGAGAAAGTGGAAATAATAAATTAAAGGGGACATATTATGAAAAACTCTCCATTTACTGATTACAGTTGCCATGGTAGCACAAAGCCATACTTGCACTGGCTCACCCCATGGAAGAGGAGGTGAAAAGCAGCTCATTATTATTTAAAGCAGGGGTATTCCCTTGGTGACCCAGTGCCACCTGAAAGAAGCAACCTGAGGAACATTGTTGTGGGTTGTGAGGAAAGAGGTTGAGGCATGTGGGCATAGGGATGGATTCCAACATTAGCAAAGCATGGCTACCAAGGCTAGACCAGATCGTCACTACTTTAATACTGAAACTCACTTAGGCTTTTCTAAATTGTATATATTTGCATTAATTTGATTATTCACTAACAATAATTAATACAAGGGAATGAATTTTAAAAACGTTATTACTACATTATTGAATGCATGGTCAGGGACCATCTGCAATGCCCTTATGGACCACCAGGGGGGTGTGAACGACAGGTTGAAAATCCCTGCTTTAAAGGAACAAGCATTCAAACTGGCCATTCAGGGCTCTTCAGACAGGATGATAAGGATGCCATGGTGCTTTATCCTTGTTATATTTTTACCAAAGTATGTCACATACATTTATTAAAACCTCAGGGAACTGTGTCAATTTGTGGAAAAGAGGTATATCTCTTAAATGAGGGAAAATGGGCACCTGCTTGGTTTATGCTGACTAGGTAGGGCAGATAAGTGTACTTAATTGCCCAGATGTGACAGTTATCTTATTATTGGCGCAATGAGCAGTGGTACCAGTGAAAGAGTACAGGAATACATTATGCTGCAAACAAGTGATTTGTGCAGGGTTTCATGCCCACTGAACACAAACATAAAGCATTGTGTGTTGTCATGTAATGTACAGACTGTAGTCTGCAGTAAGTATAGTACCAGTTCCAGTGCAGTGAACTATTGCTAGAATCAGAATTTTATGCAGAGAACACAGAAGAGCAAAGCGATACATTGAAATATACCATATTATATTAAAGATTAGCACTCTTGGAATTGCTTGTCCAGTCAGTTTACTGGCCTGAAACTAACTGCTGTAATGGTAAACCGCATTCATCACTTCACTCAATCATATTAGTTTGTAAATTATAATATCAGTACAGTGAGTTAGCTAAGACATCAAAATGAGCAACATAACAGAAAAACTCCAAAGAGATCTCTGTTCCATTACAACAGTTACAGCAGAATAAGACATGGATTTGCCACAGAACCAGTGAGTGCTTTAGGTGTGTATCGGAAAGTGTGTGCATGTTCATAAGAATTGACAGTCATATCCAAATCTATCAATCATCTCATCAACCATACCCTTTTATGTATCATCAAATAACTCCTATAAACACATTTATCATAAAGAAAATTATTGGGTGAGATATTAAGGTCAACTGAACTTGGGAAACGTGGGAATAGGTGGGGTTAAAAATTGCTGTAGCCAGCCACTAGAGGGTCTCAGAGTAGCTTCACTTTTAAATGCCTGTTAGAACATCCTCCCACATATACAGTCTTTGGCCCACTCACACAAGCACGCACACAGACACCCCCACACACACCGCTAGCACCCCCATCACTTTCAGAAACAGTGGCAAGAAGTTGTCAAGGTCCTCAAGCATTGAGCACAGGCCTTCAAATGTGGGAGGCAGGCCATTCCCAGCACAGGATATCAATTATAGATAGGGGTTAGCATGGCTGCCTTGGATTGCCATGTCAGAGTATGGATAGACAGCTGTGAAGAACTGAAGATCTTTCTATCCGATGTGTGCCTGTGTGCGCGTGTGTATGGAATGATTAAAGGGGAACTGAGAATGTGTTAGGATGAAAACTGAGAGCTTAAAGAGGGCACACAGTGGCAGATTTTTCCAAGAGTTTTTTTTTTCAAGCCAGTTCAAGAGGGGAATGTCTTTTCACTTGCCCCTCCAGACTGGAAATGGCTGTTACAAATGGCATGTCTTGAGCAATGTCTGTGTGCGAGGGTTTGTGTGTTTGTGTGTGTTCTACTGTGATTGTGATTACCTTGCCTACATTTAGATCAGTGTATGTAAAGTGGACCATATGAAAGAAATTAGAAGGAGAGACAGAGAAAGACTAATACCCAAGAGTGTGTGTGTGTGTGTGTGTGTGTGTGTGTGTGTGTTTTCTCACATGTACAAGCTGTTCCTGGGTGTCAAACTCTCTGCAGCAGTTCTCCCAGTGGCAGTTGGTCTCATACACCACCTCTGGCTCCTGTTTTCCGTCTTCCTTATCTTCCTCCTCTTTAACCAGGGTCATTACATCTGGATGATCCTGTACCAGCATATTACAAACAAGAGAACATACGTTTATCCATGTTACTAACTGTAGTGGAATGTTGAGCAACACGTGTATGGAAGTGATGCATTATATCATAATAGTAGAATATACACAGCCATGTCCAAGTCTCATAACAAGTAAATTTGATTAACTGCCCTCAGCATTCATTTTGAATGAAAACTTTTTATAACCAGGAGATATCTGTCATAGATGCAGGGTGATAAGGCAGGTTGCATGTGCAGGATGAATTTTATTTATAAAGTATACAGAGTCAGCCAAAAAAAAAATGTATACACACTTCAGGAAAAGAATATATATTGGTATAAATATTTTAATACTAAATTTATTCAGACATCAAAAGATTAATACAAGTTACCTTTGGCCTCTACAATTACAAGAGGTGCTCAAAGTGGTGGCCATTAGCTTCCAGTCATTTGTGTGTAGAAGTGTTGCTTGAGTGTGTATTTATTTTTTTGGCTGACACTGTATAATACTGTATAATACATGAATCAGGCAGGCAAATCTACAAAAGGTTCCAGGAACTAAGCAAATCAACAAAACACAAACAGAGAATACTAGTGTCCTTGGGAAAGTCTGGCACTTTTGCTAAACAAGATAAATGTAAATAACTAGCGCCATCTGTGTGCATCAGGAGTCCTCAAACAGCGCTCTGTAATAAGCTGAAAATGCAGCTCAGCTACGAGCACTCAGGCTGCCCACATGGTACTGCAGTGCAGCCTGAGGAATGAAGTCCAGCAACTTGCAGTCTTGTGTCACAAACCTAGAAGCAGCCAACAGTGGCTGCTGGTGATTCTCAGCTCAAAGGAGGAGTACATGACAGAACCCCCCTCCAAGGTTGCTACTCCAGGAGAGCCCATCAAAGCCACAAAACAGTGACGATGCTTTATTCTAAGCCAGTAGTCTAGATAACGATGCCTTCTTTGAAGCCAAAGAGCGGAGTGATGATTTCATCCTCGAGGACTGGGAGCTGAATGACAAAGTCATCCTTGCAGCCAGGAGGCAAAGTGACAATGCCATCATTGAAGCTAGGGGGCAGAGGATGCTCTGAAAAAAAAAACATCTCAGGAAGGACCTCTGGAGAACAGGCTGTCCAGGCGGCCTATGGAGAGACCTTTTTGCTGCAGGCTGCCCTGACGGCACCTCCACAGAGCTCAGGCCCCCCCAAATATTCTTAGGGTTCTTCCCTTCTGAGAGCCTGGAAGAGCCATTTAAGCATATCTCCAAAATATCTCTTGGGGTCCTTCAGACATGAGTACTCGACAGTTGTGAGGTAGTTGGCCCATTGACATGCTGGCCCTGTGAGCCAGTGAATCATGCACTCTTCTGAGGCTTGGGTTCCACCAGTCTCTCATATAACATATGGAACTGAAGCAGAGGCACATTATATATTTATAACTACATTAGGCATATATTTCACACCATAGTAAGGAGCCAGGACATCAATTGGTGTAGAAAAATGTAGGCAAATTGACCTCCATGGTCCTGCTGTATCCATGTTTTAGGCAATACTAGAGTGGGAGCAGCCACTAGTGGGCATGGTCCAGACCAAAAGATTTTAGTATTTGGAACCCCCTTGCCCTAGAACAGTCTGCCTTATTCTCCCAGCACCAATTCTCTTCCGGCACCCCTTTAAGATAATAAAATAATTAAGAAATAATAATAATAACCCCTGTAAAATAAATCCGTGGGGAAAAGGACTATTTATAGTGTATTTAATTACATCATTTAATCATGTATATGATTTAAAAAAACAATTTCATTTTCTAGCTAAAGATTGCTGGTGGTTATCATAGCTGAGGCAAAGCCACAGCCCACCACCAGATCAAACATGTAAACAAATAGTTTTACTGTGTATCATATAATTGGCCTCCAAGGTGTCTCTAAATGTGTGTGTATTAGTGCATGCAACATAAGTTTTGCCTGTATTTTCTTCTCAAATTAAATAAAGTAATAATAAAATAGTATTCCTAAATGGTATTACTTTGTGTTTCACTTCCTTCCAAAAATACAGGTGACTCATTTTCATGAGTTGCATGTGCTCACACATTATGGATATGGTGGTAAACAGCAAAAAGCTGATAAGGCAGAAAAAGATGGTAAAATAGAAAAAGGAACCATTGTTTCTGTTTTTGAAAACTGGTGACTGGATCACAAAATTCAACACTGTGCCTTATGTGCATTATTGGATTTCTAAAGGACACCAAACTACCACAAAGGAGCAGTGACACTGGGAGGAGACAGTAGGAGGCACACTCACTCATATCCTCCTTTGTTGTATGCCTCACTTCCTTGGGTTTGTGCACACCTGTTATGTGTTCCCCAAATTACACTGCACAAAATTTTTTTTTAAAAGTCTTGCTTCCTGATTTTTTTGCTGATTGTGACAGGTACTTACTGGGTATGCACAAATATAGTTTTGGTTTTACTGCATCACATAGGAACTCTGAGAAATAGACATTTATATGTTTA
>JAQQZU010000019.1:8058020-8078064 GCA_030068025.1 Parauchenoglanis punctatus | reverse complement strand
TAGCCAGTTGACCTAATCTGCATGTCTTTGGACTGTGGGAGGAAACCGGAGCACCCAGAGGAAACCCACGCATGCAAACTCCACACAGAAAGGCACCCTGGGTGACGAGGGGATCAATCGCAGGACCTTCTTGCTGTGAGGCAACAGTGCTAACCACCACACCACCGTGCCGCCCTGTGCTTAAATGCATTCGCATGAAATTTAAAACTCATAAAGGACAAGATTCTGAGGTGATGCACGAAGTTGGGGCATGGTTATATAGATAATATCAGATAACTGTTTCTCAGGAACCATAAGTTCAATGAAGCTGAAATTTGGTATACTTAATTTATGTAGTAATCTGTAAGTGGATATTGGATGGTAACCCAGTTAGGTAAAAAAACATGGCCATGATTGGTCAATAAGCTTTCAACAGGAATTTGACAGCGTTTATATTTGAGCTTTTGTCATGAAACTTGAAGGCACTATTCATGTTTTTGCATGTTAAAAGAAGCATATCTCTCATACAATTAGGTGTACTTTGAATCTGATATAAGCTGTTTCTGTGGCCAAAAGCACACAAATTTTCCTTTTGGACCATTTAGCCATTATATGTTCCTTCTTCTTTTGGCTGCTCCCGTTCAGGGTTGCTACAGCAGATCATCCATTGTCTGCTTGTTGATTTGACACAGGTTTCTACTGGATGCAACCCTCCAAATTTTATTTTGGGATTGTGACCAACACTACGACTGCATTAACTTGCACATCGTAGTGGTTGGGACTGTTCACACTCACGTTCACAACTATGGGCAATATCATGTAGCCAATTGACCTAATTGTCTTTGGATTGGGAGGAAACCCAAGTACCCAGAGAAAACCCATGCAGACACAGGGAGAAGAAGCAAACTCCACACAGAAAGTCACCCTGGTCAACATTGGGGTCGAACCCAGGACTTTTTTGCTATGAGGCAACAGTGCTGCACACTGCACCTCCATACCACCCTAGGCCCCATGTGCACCAATTTAAGATAATTAGCATAATATGCAAAACTTACTTTTACATACTTGTCCTAGGTTTTTGGACCAATCTGCAAAAATATTGTATCAAATGTTTGGAAATAGTGTGATCCTCTGTGATAGATTGGTGACCTGGCTAGGGTGTACCCAGCCTCTCACCTGAAGTCATCTGAGATTGGCTCCAGCTTCCCTGCCAACCCGATCAATAAGTGGTGTAGATAATGGACAGATGGATGTATGGAGTGTGATCCTTAAAAGTTATCCAAAACATTTTGAAATTTGCAAACAATGTGGCCACTATATGTCAATCAGTTATGATGAGGTGGAACTTCATTTACACTAACATAAGCAACTTGAGTGCTTGCATGGATGAAACCTGAAAGGCATATAGATTACAAGATTCTGGGGTCATGTGCAAAGTTTGGGACAAGGCCTTACATAGGAGTGAGGAGTTAAGGTCATATTATTTCTCAAGAACTATACATCACAGTGGGAAGGCCACTGAAGAACTCATTGTCACATTCATGAAACCAGTTTGAGATGCTGGAAGTAACCATAAGAAGATTGGAAAATTGTGGCCATGAAGGGATGCACATGGTCAGCAATAATTCTCAAATAAGGGTATAAAGTCACTTCCTGTTTAACAGATTTGGACCAGCAGATTTGGTTCATGAATTTAGACTGTATGGCAAATCTGCATAAAAGCAGTCATTTCACTCCTTTGGTGTTACTTTGAGATGAAATCAGATACCCAGATAGCAGACAACTCAAATTTGGGTTCTAATAATCAACTCCATTGAGTGGATTTCGCCCAAATCCAGTGCATATTCGGTTATAGCCACAATATTAATTACATAAACATAATTTACTCTTATGAGACAATCAATATGCTCAATCATTCTGTACATAAGTAAACGGAATGTGAACATTATTTATTAGTGTCATGATCTGCTCCTCACTGCACGCATGGCGTGCCTTGTGGACTCAGCCACGCGTGCTGTGCTCTCTATAATCTTCGTCATGCTTAGCATGGAAGCATGCACTTTGGCATTGCGGTGCGAACTACAAAGGACTACAATTACCATGAGCGCATGCTCCCAGCCATATCACATGACCAATGAATGGATGTAGGTGCATCTAATCTTCACGTAATCATGCTGTGTATAAAAGGACTCATAGTATCACTAGGACTTTGCGAATCATTAGTCTAGCCCCAGTGTTGCTATTGCAAAAAATAATATCTCCGTGTTTCTATTTGGATATTGTCTTTTGCCTCATCTAGTTTACTCTGTTTGCTCATCGCTCGACCCTTGCTCTGTTTTGGATTACCCTTTTGCCTGCCGTTTCTGTACCTCTGCTATTGGTCTGTTTTACTATCCTGTCTCCTAACCTGCGCATGTGTCCAGCCAAACCCCAACAATGTGACAATTAGCCTGCTCATTCACTAGGTGGCCTGCACCAAAAAAAATTATTTTGGCCAAAAATACAGAAAAGTAGAAAAGGGATATAAGCTATCAACTTGTGAATGTGGGAAACTGTCTTATAAATAAATATTGATTAGTCATCAGCTAACTAACCTTGTTTTTGTCTTTTTGTCTTTTTGTTTTTGTCTTTTAAAAAACAAAAAAAATTCTCTTAGATCATGAATATCTTTAACCTTCAGCTGAAGAGACAAACTGAAACAGGAAAATGGAGCTGCTGAGGTCCCGGTTTAAGTTGCTTACATTTTAAATATATTTACTCCACTATGATACCAATTTTTTAAAAAAAGGAAGGAAACCTACACTTTACTTTTTGAGAAATTAAATGAAATATAATAAGCAAGTTGTTGCACAGTTGCACTAATTTAGCTCCTCTGTTAGCTATTCTAATATTAAAGTTTGAGTAACAGCAAATGGTCTGTGGCTAACTACCTAAACACAATAATTTATTTAGCTAACGCGCGCTAACCAGCTAAACTGAGTCAATTATTATGAAATCCATTTAACAATTTTAGTTCACTTTCAACTCAGTTAAAATCAGCAGTTTAAATTGGTTATGCATTGCTACTTCACTATAGCATCTATGCAGAAGAAATGCAGCCTACCAAAATCCACTCTGTGTGTGTAGGGGGGGGTGTATGTATATATGTAGTACAGTATATATGTATATAAAAAATATATGCATGTGCGTGCGTGCATGTGTGTCCGTGTGCTTCTCAACAGGAAGAGAGAGAGAGATTAGAGACTAAGGTCATATTTTTTTATTTTGAGTTTAACACACGTGTTTTGGATCATAATCTAGACATTCCACCTAAAACTGTATTGTTTGTATATAAAGCAATCCAAAATTATTTGAAAATATGTGAAATAAGGTTTAGGGACATTTTTACATGAATTGATTAACACCAATAACCCAATTAAAAGTCAAATAGGATTTTTACTGTTTGCTAGGTTAATTAAAATACAACAGCCAATCACATTGCAGCACACACTTAACAGTTTTAACATTTAACTGCTGTCACAAAATTTTAGTTGTATGTTTACATAAGCTGGAGCCAATCCCAGCTGAGCTCTAGTGAGAGGTAGGGTACACCCTTGACAGGTTGCCAATCTATTGCAGGGCTTTTCGACAACATCTTCCTCTCAATTTTCTTCTTCTGGCTAGGTTGTCTATGGAACCCCATAGAACCATATCGTAGAAAGTTTGGCACAGTGATTAGAAATTTGGCACAGTGATTGGGCACAGTCCCATGACTAGCTTCTCCAAGTTTCTTGTTTGCATCCTGAGTGTTCTAGCACCACCAAAGGGTCAAGGTGGGTTTGCGCATGCAAATTTTGATCTGTATGCCCGATTTTCAAAAGTTGAAATCATTGGATTCCTTGGCTCAAGCTAAGTTCAACACACCTTATGACGTCAATTTCTGCAATGTTTAAGAAATTTTCAGTGGCCACACATTTTGTCCAATTTACTACAAGTGATCTTGAGACCAAGCCTCAGAAAAGTAATGATATGGATTTTTTTGTTTCAAAACCATTTGTCAATTACAACCCATCAAATTTGGTGAAGAGGCTGCCAGGAAGTGAGGTTTTATCTAAGCAACTGTGTTTTGTATCAACACCAAACTGAGAACACAGACTCAGTACTCCTTTATGAAGGCCTGAGGACCACTGAGGGGCACCACAATAAGCAAAATGTGTTTTGCCCAATAACTGTTGCTGTGTAGCCTTAAAAGAAGTTATTCTTGTCTATGGTTGTTTCTTGGGACATCCCAAGGCAGAGATAAAAGCTTTTCGACCATCACAGCTAACCAAAAATGGCATCAAAGCTACCAAACAGGATGTGAGGTCATAACTCAGCAATGCTTTGACATATCAAAACTAAACTTGGTATATGGATTTTGCATCTTCAGTCTTCACCAAACTTAGCAGAGATCATTGGATGAAGCCTCACAAAAATTATCAGATGGATTTTTGAAACCAATCCAATTAAAATCAGTAGCAAATTCAACAAAGAGGAAGTAAGGGCATCTCAACAGTGCTTTTGTAACAGCAAACTTGGTAAACGGACTTTGGATACCTTCCTGCGCATGTGCAAAAACATTTGCAACATTTGACCACTGGGGGGAGCTGCAATAAGCAAAAACAAATTTTGCTTCGAAAGTGTTGTGTTTCCCTTAACAAAAATTGATTCTTGTGTGATGTGATACTTTGGGAGATTCCAAAGATGAGACATGACAAACTGTCATGTCAGCACAGATGAGATTTTGGTATTTATAATTTTAAGAATATTAAAATAATTTATATTTATAATAAAATTGTCAATTTTTTTCATCAAATTTGGCAGAGATGATGGATTATTCATTTTCAAAAGCTTTTGTTCATTACAGTCCATTGGAATTGGCAGTGAAGCTTGAGGTCATATTTCAGTTACGCCCATTCTTTGGTCTTTGGAAACTTGCTATCAATGCTTACAGCTACACTTTTATCATGATTAGCTCAAATTGCCATTGCATCTCTGCCCTGCTGTACTGGTTGGCCCCTTCATTACTGTGTACACATAGTAAGGTACAGTTTGGTGTTCCTCAAGGTTCCATTTTAGGCCCACTGCTTTTTTTCTTCATATATACAACCTCTGGATATTATTCAGCATGGTATTAGCTTCCACTGATATGCTGATTACACATAGTTGTAAGTTTCAGCAAAGACAGAATGAGAGACAAAAGCTTAATAAAACTGAGGAATGTGTAGTACTAGTACTAGCGCCACATGCAGATAGAAATAAGCTTTCTGATTACATAGTATCTCTGGATGGCCATTCTGAGAGAGAGAATAACTAGAGATTAGACAAGAGGCCACTCCATGGCTCTGTGTGTTGGTGTGCCTTTATAAACTAACTAAAGCAACACAACTGTTGATACTGAAAGAGAAAAAGAACAGCAGGGGGTCATCAGATGATTAGATGACAAAAAGTGAGATGTAAACTAAAGGAAAAAACACACTCTTAACCCCCAAGAGTCCATCTCCCACACATTTCTTCTTGTAAATTGGGGAAGAATAAAAGAACAAGGGGTGACTGTCTTTCGTGGGGAGGGAGCATGCATAGCCTACTTTATCTTTGCCATTTCATCCATCTTGTTGGACTAATAAAATGTCAAGTACACTGCGTTGATATTTAATCATGAGTGAACAGTTGGGAGGGGCACTGTGTCTGCGTGTGTGTATGAGACACACATAGAAAAAGAGAGAGTGAAGCAGAAAAACAGAGAGAAACAGAGAAACAGACAGCTGTTTAATAGAATAACAAAGAACATTAAAATAATATGAGGGAGAGAGTGTGAGCGCCCGCACACACACACACACACACACACACACACACACACACACACACACACACACAAATCCATTCGGGAAGATTTGTATTTATGATATACACTGCCAGTCAAATGTTTTTGAATACATAAAGGTATTGTTTATGTTTATTTACTATTGGCAAATTAAGAAAAAAAATTTTTCCTGAAAATACCCAAACTTTTTTTATTCAAAAATATATATTCAAATTATAATTTCAAATAATATATTCATATATCAAATATTATCCACTCTCAGATTCTAATGGGATTCTACAGCAATTAAGTTCTATGTTAATGGCAAGTGCACTTCAGCAGTTCAGCAGTTACTGTAAACCTAGATTTGTCTTACAGTCTGACCAGTGTTTATATTAGAATGATACAATCAGGCCTTTCTCAATTATCTAAGTTTTATATTAAAAACTTTATTTACTTTTTTATTAAGTTTTTATATTTTTGAATGGTATAATTATTTGACAGTGTGTTACTTTGTAAAATTCACAGGGAGAAAAACATGTTTGCATGTCTGTGCATGGGAAACCACATGATCTGGTGCTCATGGCCACTTTAAAAAACACGGGGAGAAATGGAGCACTCAGCTCAATGCGTGGTATTAGTATTACTTATAATAACGGAGATCAACAGGTGATTTATTTCATCTGCAGCATTTTTACCTCCTGAATCCCAAAATTTAGAACAGAATACCTACTCAACAAACAAACATCTAAATAATTGAATATTCCGGTCCAGCCGTAAAGATGACTAATACTAATAAAGGATAAGATTCTTGTCTTTTTTTGTCTTGGTCATTAGACAGAGCAAAAGTTTTACAGTGCACATGTGGGAACACCATCCTTTAACATGAATGCTACTTCTATTTACACACTGCTTTAACAGAGAGAGATGTGGAAAGCACAGAGAGACCTGATCTACGAGAGAGAGAGAGAGAGAGAGAGAGAGAGAGAGAGAGAGAGAGAGAGAGAGAGAGAGAAAGGTAGAACACATGCCAGAAAGGTTTTTTGCAGAATATATAGCACTGTTCTGTAAAGCTGGTTACCTGCTGTAAGTGGCCCCACAGCCTGTAGAACTGAACTTTCAGGAATGGAAAGCCCATGTTTCCAGCGTGGCACACATTATGACTTGTCTTCAACCTTCCCAAGTTCTCCCACACCACCCCATTGCTACTTTCCCTCCACTGGCTTCCTGTATCTGCCCGCATCAGATTCAAAACACTGATGCTTGCCTACAAAGCCAATAATGGACCAGCACCCTCCAACCTCAAAGCACTAATCACACCCCACATTGCATCGAACTGCCTCCAATCCTCCAGCACTGCTCAGCTGGTTCCACCAGAGATTTAGATGCATGTTTTCCTTATACTTTGAGAGCAAAGTATAAGGAAAACATGCATCTAAATCTCTTCTCTGTTTTAGAACCTAGCTGGTGGAATGAACTTCTCCTAGATGTCCAAACAGCTGAGTCACTGGGTGTCTTCAACGACTAAAGACCTACCTCTTTTGGAAGTACTTGGACTAGCACTTTATTTATTTTTCACTTTATTTATTTTTCCCCCCCAAAAAATTCTATTACTTGCCAACAGAGTTTTTTAGCATGATGGTATTCTCAGCTCAGGTCCTAGTGAACCAGTATTAGAATATATTTACTGTTAGAGACTTCAAAACACTTATGTAAGTCCATCTGGATAAGGGTGTCTGCCAAATGTCATAAATGTAAATGTAATATGAAAAATATTTTATTAAGCATGATGTCTTTTACTGATGCCGACAAGCCTAAATACACATTAGAATTTATCACATGAACTTAATTTGGTTTAGTGTGCAAGTGTGTATGTTTGTGACAGACAGAGAGAGAGAGAGAGAGAGAGAGGTGGGGGGGGGGGATAACCAGTCTTTACAGGTAAAAAATTACAGTTGCTTATAAAACAAAATTTAGACAGTGTATTGACAGCTAAGCTATGCCCACTGAATGGCTGACATTCATTGTCTTTAAAAAGTTTGAATTTGATTACATGGATTTCACTCATCAATACAACAATCTGGCCTGTTTTCAGCATATTAGAATTTATGGCACAAATATTAAGAATCCAAAAGCCATGCCAAAAATTATCTGACACTATAAAAAGAAACTATAAACCTTTTTATTTCTTTTCCTTTATCTTCGTTTTTCCTCATTTACGCAGCCAGCACATAGGATAAAAGTATTATTTTCATCAAATTAATCTAATAATGTCATATATTTCACCCAAAATAAAATCATTAACTTAATAATGATATAATAATTTAAGTTTCAGTAAAATTAGTATCATGTCATAATACCATAATACAACCTGGCTGTTAATAAATTTAAAAAGTTCTTGTAATTCTTTTGAAACTAAACTAATAATACAGCATACATATATATTTGTGGTAATTATATAATCTCATAAATATTATTTAAAATTGTGGTAAGGTGACTAATGTATTATAAAATCCAGACATTACATGCACAATTATTGAATGATAAATTTAATTGCTTAATATATCATTTAAATATTTTTGTTATTTTTAAATGTTTTGAGATGACCCTTATTTATTTGTTCTTTCTTCTCTTTATTCTTTTCTGTACTCTGTTATGATTCACACTACTTACAGTCTGATCTTTGCATAATATTCTGCTTCCTCTTAAAGGCTTATAGTAGGGGAAAAAAAGTGGTTAACAGTTTAAGCTATAAAACCAATGTATTACCAATAAGGGGGGTGGGGGGGAGTGATAGGACTTCAGTCTTCTCCAATTTCTCCTTCAGAATTTATCTCACTTCTTTTGAAATCCTGAAATTGCTCGAGAAAAAAACGCAGTCATTTTCAAAAAGTGGCACGTAACTTTCTTTGCATCTTTTCATTCTCTCAATCTCTCCTTCTTGTGCGAAAATTGAAGCGGCTTAATGTCAAATGTGGCTAAAGCCAACCTCTCCATATCAAACAAGGCAGAAAAAAAATTACTGTGCCAATGATAAGAGTGCCAGATAGCACTGAAAGAGCGAGAGAAGAAAGAGGAGGAGACAGAGGGGAAAGGGAAAAAAGTCGACAGAAGGAAAGTGACTCCACTCAATTATACTGCAAAATTGGTATGAGTGAATATTTTTCATTCAGGTGACTGATGGTATCTGCTAAGCAGCAATACAGATAAATAAGGGAGCTTTCTGTCAACTATAAACATCATTAATCATGAGGCCAGCCGCTGCCTGACCAGCTGTCCTCACACCACAGCGCAAGAACAAGGGATTAAGAGAAAGCATCAATGGGAGGAAGAAAGGGAGGTTCAGTTCATTACAGTGGAACAGGGCAAATAGGGGCCCACTGACCAGACTCAAGCCACTATAATTTTTTTTATAATTTGTCATTTCATAATAAATTCATCAAATTCCACAAAATGAATTACTTGCTTATTTGTAGAAGCATGGCTTATTTAGGTTTGCTCTATTTAAATGTTTAAAACAAAGAAAGTAAAGGTTCAATATCTTAAATATTTAGCACTCAAGCTTCTGAACTAGTTCTACTAGTTACCTATTTAAATGTAAGCAAATTTTTATATTGACCATGTTAACTGCTTTGTACAAAAGGTCAGATTTTCATACCAAATGACACACCAAATACTAAGAAACTCTGAAATTCATGTAAATATTTAAAAGATTTTACTTTACTCTAGTTATTGTTCAAAATATATAAATTGTAATGAAAATATTAGCTAATCGAAATTAGAAAAGAATGCAAAATAGAAGCATTTTCACGAGTGGTCTCAGATTTTTGATCCCCATTGTACATATCTGGCCTATTGGGTATGTACTATAAACTTTAAATTCTGGTGTTTTTCAATTAAGAATAAAGCTTCCTTACATTATCCAAAAATGTCCCCGTAATTATAGAAATACATCATACAATTTTCAGATTGTGATATTTTTCTTTTTAAACAAATACTGCATCTTCACTAAAATATTTCATTTTAGTTACTTGATTAAGGTTAGGAGAAGTTGCAGCAGAGTATAATTTAGATACAGTAAGGCAAGCAACTGAAAAACTAAAAAAAATTATGTGTGTGTGTAGACGTGTGTGTGTGTCCATACTTGTGTGTTTCTGTCTGTGCCTGCATGTATGCTTGCATGGTTCTCATGGGAACTGGTGAGATGAGAGAATTCTAAACATAGCATTTCTGCTCAGCATGATTGATAATTAGGTAAATGAGCAAACACATTTGACTTGTGCACAAAACTTAAATGATCCATATCAAACATGCATGTTTGTCCATAGTTCTATAACTCTCTATTTTTTCCATGGTAAAGTCAAGCATCAACAGCAAAAGGACAGAACAATATCTGCACCTACAACGCTTGGTTCAAGAGGGTGTCATATTAAAAGGGACTGTGAATGACCAGACACGTTTGTGTGTGAACCCAATACATTATGCACTGTACCCATATGTAGCATATTAAGATACAGTGGATATAAAAAGTATACACATTATATATATTATATACATATACACATTATACCTTCCCCTACACACCCTGTTAATATGGCAGGTTTTTGTGATTTTAAAAAAAATTAAACCAAGATAAATTTTGTCAGAACTTTTTCCAGCTTCAGTGTAAAATTACAGCATATAAAAATGAAGTGAAAATCAAAAACATTATAGTGAAAAATATGATCCAAAAAAAAAAAAGTTAATACACAATAACCTAGCTGCATAAGTGTGCACATCCTTTTATAACTGAGGATGTGGCTGTGTTCAGAATGCAGTGCAACCTTATGTTCAAAAGTATCAAACGTATCTATTCTGATTAATCCCAAATAAAGATCGTCTGTTTCTATAGGATTTTCTTTACATCATCTTGGCTTCATCTGAGTGAAGCTATGGTCTGCAAAGAGCTTACACAGCAGGTACAGTATCTTGTTTAATGAAAGGTAATGAGCCTGGGAGCATGTTGCCATGCTGTGAATGACGGAGATAATTGGGAGAACACCACGCGCAGCCGAGTTCACAAAGTGCACAGTATTTGCAGTGAGGGATAGATCATGACAGGTAACAGTTAGAAGAGGCATATAAAAGAATTTCCAAAATATTAGATGTACCATGGATCACTGTGAAGGCCATCATCAAAATAACTTCCAGAGAGGCTGCCAAGAGACCTACAGCAACATTAAAGGAACTGCAGAAATATCTGATAAGTACTAATTACTCTCTGCATGTGGCAACAGTCTTTCCTATTCTTCACCTATCTTGGCTATGGGGTAGTGTGGCTATATAGAGGCCCATTCTCACAAAAAACATCCAAACCCAATTAAATTACACCAAACCATGTGGCAAAACATGTTAGGCCCTGATTAAACTAATTCCAAAAGGAATAAAATTTCATAATTCCAAAAGGTTTGTTTGGCATAAAAAAAGCACATCACCAGTCTAAAACATTGTGCTTTGGTCCATTGTTTTGCTGCATGATGAAGTTAGATTAGATGCATTTCTCCATAAATGGGCAGACAGAATGTTTCTGGAGAATTTCTGAATTCATTCTGCTACTACCATTAAGTTATCATCATCATCATTAAAGAATAGTGAGCCTGTATCTGAAGCAGCCATGTAAGGCCATGCCATGACATTGCCTCCACTGTGCTTTACCAATGAGCTTGTATGTTTTGGCTCATGAGCAGATCCTTTCTTTCTCCACAGTTTGAACTGTCCGTCGCTTAATTAGAGGTTAAACTTGGTTTCAGAACTTTTGTGGCTTATCTTTATGTTTCTTCTTTTTATTGAATTCCAATCTGGCCTTCTAATTTTTACTGCTGATGAGTGGCTTGAGTCTTGGCCTCTAAATTTCTGAAAAGTTTTTTTTGAATGGTGGATTGTGATACCCTCACCCCTGCCATGTGAAGGTTACTGGTGATATAATTGACTGTTGTGTATGTGTGTGTGTGTGTGCACATGTCAGAATGTCATACCTCTTATTCATGTCTGCAGATCAGTGTGTGTAATCTCTAATAGAGTGTTTCAATTTCATTCCCCGAGAAAAATGTACACTATGCACGATACAGTAACATGTTTTAACTCATTTAGCATGGGCTTTTTAATTAACTGACAACCCAAGTGAGGTGTGTTAGAGGAAATACTAATAGCTCAATTTTACAGGTGACCAGCTTAAAACAGTATGCCATATGAAAAGGTAATTTTTAGTCATTATCTTCTAAGTTTTCTTTTCTTATCAACTTGTGCTCCATGGTGTGAACTCTAATGGCTTTAAAGCAAGCCACTTCATGTATTTGACTTCATGGATTGCATGCAGACAGGTGAACTTTCCTACTCTTTCTTATCCTGTAACTCTTTAATATTGAACAGCACACTGGAGCTCTCCCCTGAATGAATTATTCTTGTTCATAATTGCACTTTCTTCTGGTCTAATAGCACTGCCATGGGAGAAAGTGGGAGAAAGAACACAAAGGACAGTTAATTTGTGATTTCCTCTGCTCATTCAGAGGCAAATTAAGTGTCAAACAGCTAATATGAAGCATATTTCATTTTATGAGCTTTTAATTTAATTCTGTTCACTCATATCAAGGCTGTTAGTGGCAGTTAGTGCTCTACGCTAGCGGCCTCCACTCAAACCAAAGGGGTAATAAATAAACATGTTTCAATTAAAGCCTTCCAAAATAATAATGTGTTACTGAGCAGACCAGTGAAGGGCAAGGAAAATGAGATGGTTATAAACATTGGTATTTTTTTTTGTGGCAATCTTTTTGTAGCCGTTGATGCCTACTCGCAGCTGAAGGCATGCTGGTTAGATTGATAGCACAGCCGCAAGGTAAAAGCAGCTGTAATTACAGGCCATAATAAGAGGCAGCATGGGAAAGTACTGCAATAATATCCTGCCTGTACTTAGGCATATATTTAAGAGCACTAATAACGATTAATTCTGTTCACCTAGGAGAACTTGTGTTAAAACAATTCAATTTTTCTTCCTTAACTTCTACACCCCAGGCTACATCAATCCCAAATGCACCTTTGAGCACACACACACAGACACACACACAGACACACACGTATAAACACACAGGCACACTGGCACACACAGACAGAAAGTTTACAAAAAGACCTTCTATGCATGTGCTACGTATTAGTGCACTGCAGAACTCCGGTTAATTCAACAGAAGCATAATTGTTAGTTGGCCTAAACCATGGTCTCAAAGTCTATGTTATTTTTATGACCTCATTCAATGATGAACTTGAAAATGTCAACAAAAGATGCCAGGTTGTCTGACATGCTGTTTGACAGCGCAAAATACAATTTTTTCCAAACATTATAGCTCCATTGCTGTCAACTATAATTGACAGACCATGGAAAAAAGACAGATAAATGTCAGCCACATCACAATTTCAAACCTAAAAATTTTTTTTAAAAGAGGATCAAAGACAAGAAACATGCATTCTAAAACCACAATGTGGGATTTCTGTTGTTAGAACTGTAACATTGTAGAAGCTGTAACATACTGTATACACACACACACACACACATCTTTCTTTAATTGGCTATTTTCTAGAACTATATACTATATTGAAGCATTGAGATAACATCAAACATGTATAGAATTATGTGGTATAGAAAGTATTTAAAAAACAAAATATGTTTCATATTTTAGATTCTTCTAAGTAGCCACTATTTACCCCAATGACAGTTATGCCCACTATTGGCATTATCTTAACAAGATTCATGAGGTAGTAACTTTGAATTCTTTTTAATTAACTGTTGTTGCTTTTCAAAAGTTAATTAGTGGAATTTATTGCTTTCTTAATGCATTTGAAACCATCAGTTTTGATAGTCTTGGTGTACAGTAAATAGCCCTATTTGACAACTGTAGTAATCAGTATTATGTCAAGAACCACTCAAGAAAGTAAAGAGAAACTCTCCAGTCTATTGTTACTTTAAGACATTACAATAATACTTTAAGTGTCTTTTAAGAAATAAAAAATAAAGAATAAACACTGAATTAAAAGGTGTGAACAAACTTTTGACTGGTACTTGGGACACTGTAAAATGTACATAAAAACAGAATGCAACAATTAGAAAGACCTTTTCTACCTATAGTCAATAGAATACAATACAAAGACAAGATATTTACTGTTCAAACTGATCAACTTTATTGTTTTTGTAAATACACACTCTTTCTGAATGTGATGACTGCAACACATTTTAAAAAGATGGGGCAAAAAGACTCAAAGTTGTGGAACACTCAAAAACACCTGTTTGGAACATTCCACAGGTAAACAAGTTAATTAGAAGAAGTGATAGTATCGTGATCAAAAGGGATATTGTCTTCATACAATTTCTGAACATTTCAGTTTCTCAAGATACAATTGCAAGAAATTTAGAGATTTCACCATCTACAATTCATATTATCATCAAAAAATTCACAGAATCCACAGAAATCTTTGTACATTCAGGGCAAGACCAAAAACCAAAACTAAATGCCTGTGACCTTTGAGCCCTCAGGCTCTGCTTATTCTAGCAAGACAATGTCGAGCCACATTCTGCATTTGTTACAACAGCGTGGCGTTGTATTAAAACTGTGTGAGTACTAGACATGGCTCCCTGCACTCCAGACCTGTGAGTGGCACAATATGAAGTCCAAAATATGACAGTGGAGACACTAAACTATTGAGCAACTGAGTTGTGTATCAAGAAAGAATGGGAAAGAATTTCACTCTTAAAACTTCAACAATTAATGTCCTCAGACCTTAGTGTTGCAGGCATCAAATTTAGAACGAGTGTATATTTACAAAATACAATGAAGTTTATCAGTTTGAACATTAAATATCTTGTCTTTGTATTGTGTTCAACTGAATATAGGTAAAAAAAAGGATTCTCTTTTAATTATATTCTACACAACACCCCACCTTTTTTGGAATCAAGGATTTCTGGAAACAAATTGAGACCACTTTTTTTTTTCTTAAAATCAGTATCTCTGTGTATGGCAGCCATTTCATTCCAGTGAATGTGATGGAATTCCAATACAAGCATACCTCATTTTACTTAGTCAGCTACTGATTAGGTGATCACCTGAACTAAATCTTATTTTAATGAGATAAAGTCTAAAAATCACTGCTGTGGTCATCACTATCATTTTGCAATGGGACCAGTTTGGATGGCAAAAACAGTGATGGTAATACCTTAAATTTAATTGGAACAAAAATAAATCTATTCATCATGCCAAAAGAATTAAAAAGAAAGGTTTTGAGTGAGAAAAAGATGGGTATAATTCTGGCTTTACTGGCAAAGGGATACAGTGAATGTTAGGCTGCTTCAGTCCACAAAGAATGGCCAGGCTGAGGCTTGCTAAAGAACATAAGGATTGGACCCTGGAGGACTGGAGTCATCTGGAGGAAGGTCATCTTCTTTGAGGAGACCAATTTTCAGCTTTTCCCATCACCTGTTCATCTAATGGTTAGGCAGATACCTGGAGAGGTCTACAAACCACAGTGTCTCACATCCAATGTGAAATTTGATGAAGGATTGGTGATGATCTGGGCAGGAATGGAATGAGGCAGACTTTTGTTTTGGGAAGGACGCATGAATCAAGTCATGTACAAGTTTATCCTGGAAGAAAACTTGGAGGATTGGGTTTTCCAGCAGGACAATGCTGCACAGCCAGGTCAATCAAGGCATGGATGAAGGACCCCAAAATTAAGACCCTGTCATGGCCAGTCCAATCTCCAGACCTGAACCCCATTCTAAACCACTGTAGTGTGACCAAGAGGAAGATGGATGGCCACAAGCTATCAAACAAAGCTGAGCCGATTCAGTTTTTGCACTAGGAATAGCATAAGGTCACCCAAGAGCTCATAGGATAGCATGCCAAGACACATGAAAGCTGTGGTTAAGTGTCTGGGTTATTCCATCAAGTAATGATTTCTGCATCTTTCCTAAGTTCAAACATTAGTATTGGGTTTTGAATTGAATATGATCTTGATCTCTATACATTATTCAAGGACTGAAAAAATCTTTTTTTTTTTTTTTGACCTGTTGTCATTTTCTGCAATTAAATGTGACAATATATTTATGTGGAATATGGAGGAAATTATTTCAGTATACAGTATATACATATACACTTACCATTTGAGCACCAGTAGACCTGCTCATTTATGAACACTTGTAGACTTGCTCAGTTATACAATCATGTGGCAACAGCACAATGGATATAAAATCACGTGCATAAAGCTCAAGAGCTTCAGTTAATGTTCACATCAAGCATCAAATTGAGGGAAAAAAAAAGATCTTTGTGACTGTGACCATGGCATGGTTATTGTTGCTAGGTAGACTGGTTTGAGTATTTCAGAAAATGATGACCTCCTGGGAATTTTGCTCACAACAATCTTTGAAGTTTACCCAGAATGGTGCAAAAACAAACAAACAAAAAACATTCTGTGTGCAGAGGGACTGCAAGCTGAAACAGCTTGTTTATTAGAGAGATCAGGGGAAAATGACCAGACTGCTCTAAGTTGACAGAAAGTTTTATAGTAACTCAAAAGAGCACTCTTTACAACTGAGGTGAGCAGAAAATCATCTCAGAACACACAACACATCAAAGCAGGAGGTGGATGGGCTACGTCAAAAGGCAAAAAGACACGTCAAGTTTTGCTCCTGTCAGCCAAGAACAAGACTCTAAGGCTATCAAGGGCACAGACACAAACACCCAAACTGAAGAGCTGAAGAATGAAAAAAGACCAGGTGATTTTTCTCCCCCTAATTTCTAACTATCTAGTTGTGATGAGCCTGTGCCCATTGTAGCCTCAGATTCTTGTTCTTGGCTGAAAGGCGTAGACTCCAATGTGGTCTTCTGCTGTTGTAGCCCATCCATCACAAATTTGGATGTTTTGTGCATGCTGAGATGCTTTTCTGTTCACCACAAATGTACATAGGGACTATATGAGTTACTATATCCTTCCTGAGCAAAAAGTTCCAAGACGTTTCCTGTTTCGAGTAAACAGAACGTGGCACGGTCATGCATGTGCAACAGTAACTTTCATGAGTCAGTATGTCACACACTGCCAACATTGGGACCTGTGTTACATGTGTTTTTATGACAACATCCACATGCACATTTGTGATTTTACTAATAACCCCAAACTTGAGAAGAGCAAACATCAAATTCTGGGTCAAACGTGGGGAAACTGGCAACCAAGGCCCTTGAAAAACATTAACAAGCCTACAACAATTAAGCAATGGGTGACCCTCACAATATCAGAACTTCCTTGATGGTTATCTGACTATCCTCTTGCGCAATGTGTGCAATTTATTAAACATTTTTAAAGGTTGTGCTTGTGGAGGGTCGCCCTGACCTCACATAGTCTGCCAGTGATGCTCTACCTACTTGAAGTGTGACTGCCACTCAAACACCTCATCTGGCTTACTGAGTCTGGAGGCGGCTGAGCCATTACAACAGGTGGTGGCACCGGCCTTGCACAGGGCTGGAGAAGCAACAGTGTTCAAATTGTAATATGAATCCACTTGGGAAATCAAGGCCATTGTAGGGACTTGATGCAGCCCAGGGAATTGAAAGGAAAATTAGTCAAATGCTAGCATAAGACAGAAATGGATTGTGGCTTAACAGACTTTTTATCTTCATCATGAGCATGCCTTCCTTTCAATGTAGGGCCCTTGTTTCACCAAAGGAAACCATCAAAGAACTTTTAGGATTCTAGATGTAAATATTTTTTAAGTGTATGCTTTGAACTGTGCACCCAATATTGAATAAAATTGTTAAAGTATAATAGCTCTTTTCATATTCAGTATACATGTATTCATATCAGTATATATATTCAGCAAATATATTACCTCTTTTCATTTCCATTAACAGACACATGAACTATATTCAACCCACTACTTCCCACTGAGTAACATGCACCATATAAACACACAATATCAGCAATAAAGGATGCGATCATCATTCTCTGCCATATTCATTTTCTCCTTATGAATGCAAGCTGATGTATATCTCATACATTGTTAAGCAGATACCGCCTGACCACTTAAATACAGGTGTGGTAATTCAAGCATGCACTGCAGATAAAGTAAGAAAGGCACACAACTTCAACTTTAATTTAATTCACCTGATCCATCTCTAGTGCTCGCTCTCTCTCTCTCTCTCTCTCTCTCTCTCTCTCTCTCTCTCTAACCTATTCTGTGACTCACTCCTCCTCCCTGATGCTTGATAAAGCATGGTGAATTGTGTGTCTGAGTCTTGTTTGAGCTATGTGTTGGCCCATTATCTCCACATAAGCTAAATGCTAAATTATATTTGCCATTTTGTTTGTGCTGACAGAGGACATCAATCATGTCCCTAGTGCCTTTCTTTCTCTCTGTCTCTTTTTACACTGCTCTTTAGCCCATGGGGTGAGAGTGTGGAGATGGCATAAAAAATTCATTACTCTTAACAGCATTACTGCATTGGAGAGATATGACTATAGAATATGAGAGAGAGAGAGAGAGAGAGAGAGAGAGAGAGAATAGTGTAAAAAAAAGTAGAGAATATAATGATAAAGAATGATCAACATAATAGGGACCAAGTAGCTGCCCCAACCAATTTGTAGCCCATACAGTCATGATACACATTTGAATATGATTCTGGGCTTATTTGAAGGTGGAGCTCAAAATTTCAGGTTTGCTTTCACATAGAAGAATTACTTCCAAAATGTGGAACAATTGTGCTATTCCATATGTTCCTTTTGTGCACACAAGTTTGCAATATGGCAGGTACTATGTTCAGCAGTTTGGTGTTGTTTATTATATTCCTATGGTACCAAAATGGTGAAGAACAGTGATTTTTGGAATGCAAGTCCCAGAAGATGAATTCACAAGGAATTGTTTCTCTGGACAGATCTCAAGCTCAAAAAATATATATTTCATGTTTTTCATGTATTTACATGTTTTTCAGGTCTTTTTCATCTAAATATGTGTATACCGCAGTACTGTTGTATACTGATATTGATTGGATTCTAATTTGTTGCACCACGCAAGTGTCTTTACTAGTTTGAGAATGATGAAGTTGTCATTTTCCCGTCTAGCACTCACGTTGTTTAAAGATGCAGTAGGTAACCCGTATAAAATAACTTTTTGCCACTATATCCTGACAGTAGTATATGAGACATATAATCTGTGAGAAAATGAGGCACCTCTGGGTCCATCCAGTGCACCTAATGCCATTTGCAAAAATCCACCATGCCTGAACCAAAACAACCAATCAGAGACAAAAGGAGTGTCTGACGGAATGTCAGTTACTGCTCATGTGCACACTGTAGGCAGCCCCCCTTCCCCATGCATTCTCTCACTCAGTCAATCTCAATATCTTTGAAAGGATTCAAAATTGAGCCACATTTCTGCTTGACAGGTAATTACCCCTGCTTGGTTTATGTTTGATTTGACTTAAAAAAAAAAAATTAACCACAAAGCTAAGATAGTAATGTTTACAGTAAAACTATTCACCATATAACTCATGTTACTGTGATGTTGCAGTCAAGCTAATGTCAGCTTGTTTTCGATGCTAAGGCTAGCGTTGTTTTATTTGCAATTTGCTGAAAATATCTTTGTGATGTGGCCAGGCAGTTGTAGCAATTTGGTGTCCTTATATTTGTTAAATGTTCTCATAAATGGGTTCCTGCTTATTTACCACTACTCACTACAGTTTCTGTTATAAAACAAACAATTAAACACTGAAATAAGTCTGTGCTAGTTCTTTTGCCAAATAGATAATACTGTAGATTACTTTTCATGTTGAAACGTTTTATTGCTTGTTTGTTGGCCAGCAATGTTCATGTTTCACAACATTAGTGTCTGGTTTTCACAGCTGTACCCTTGCTCTAGCTGCTTTCTCAATGTGAAACAGCAAAATAATCCAGTGAACGTCACTGTGGATTTTTGGAACTTATGCTCTGTGCAGCTTCTTCAAAATTGTATATAAACAGCAGGCTTATAGACTGCATTTAAAGTTCAAAACACTCTGTAAGTCTGTAGTTTATAGGTGTGCTCCATGCTGTTTACCTGGCCTCTTCAGTTGCCATGGACTGTGTGTGCATGGCAGCCTCATCTGTGGGGAGGGGCTTTGGAGGCCTGTTAGGGTGGGACGGTATCCATCCCACTCGGGAAGGTGCTGCTCTCATTTCTTGTAGCATAGCTCATAGTCT
>JAQQZU010000019.1:8027459-8057920 GCA_030068025.1 Parauchenoglanis punctatus | reverse complement strand
GAGTCGACTGCACACTTAATTTCGTTGTTCCTTGTAAAAGTGACAATGACAATAAAGATTTATCTTATCTTATCTTAATACTACTGTCAAATATGTAATTTAATATTATAATTGGGGGAAGGTAATTGGAGTGGAAAAGCTTATTTCAATTTTGGCAGCTACCAGCCTGTGCCACCCATGGAACCATGTATATGCATCATCTCTAAACTTCTGTAATTGTTTTTAGTCAGGAAAGAGCAGAATTTTCAGCAGCTGAATAAAAGGCTTCCACTAAATAGAATAATGCGTGTGTATGGTAAATTCTTGCTGAACAGACGTCGTAGGGAGATAATTGCTCATCGTGTTCTGATAGTACTTGTTCTGTGTAGGAATCACACTAATGCACTGCCATCTCTGGTGCTCATTTGCATGTTTTGTGAAGCATGTTGACATGATGATGGGCGTGTTTCGCCTGTCCTTTGATTTTTGATACTAAGAAAGGCAGATGAGCTCACCTTAAGAGAAACATCTTAACTCACACAAAGGCAC
Organism: Parauchenoglanis punctatus; assembly: GCA_030068025.1. Classification (NCBI taxonomy): domain Eukaryota; kingdom Metazoa; phylum Chordata; class Actinopteri; order Siluriformes; family Auchenoglanididae; genus Parauchenoglanis; species Parauchenoglanis punctatus. Next base: position 8,057,392 of record JAQQZU010000019.1, on the reverse strand, counting down.
AAATTCACACAAAAAAACACTGCAAAACATTGCCTAAATCTGAAATACTGGCAGATGGTTGGCTTGTATCTAAAGCACAAGCCATAATTGATACTTAATTTTTATGTATTATTATTATTATTACTATTATTATTATTATTATTATTATTATTATTATTATTATTATTATTGTGTGTAATATTCACTTGTGAATTTTAAAATTTTTAAATTACTCCTAGTAATTTTAGTGTGTGTGTGTGTTAGAATTTTAGTGTGTGTGTGTGTGTGTGTGTGTGTGTTAGAAGAATTAGTGTGTGTGTGTGTTTACACTTAGAGTTGAGGTCAGAAGTGTACATACACTCATCATGGACATGAATGTCATTTCAGTATGGTTTCTTTGAACTGTTCTTTTTCTGTGGAAGGATGATTGTTTTTTCTATTATAGATGTATGTTGTACAAAGAACTTTTCCACAAGATTTTATTTATTTGGGGTTTTCTGAAATCATAATTTTACATACAGGGTCAAAGATACAGTCCATCTAATATTTAATTTAATTTAATGTGCCTTGGCAAGTTTCACCTTGACCTAGGGCTTTTGGTAGCCATCAACAAGCTTCTGGCATAATTCTGGTTGGATATTTGACTACTCATCTGGGCAGAATTGGTAGGGTTCAAATAAATTTGCATGTTTCCTGGCACAGACCTGACTTTTAAACACAGTCTCTATTTGTGATAGGGTTGAGGTCACTTTTTAGATTTTTTTCCTGCACTTCACACTGCTTCGCTGAATGTTTCCGGGGGTGTTTACGTCATCATGATGTAAGCTTTTGTGCTAAAGAAAAGCACTCCCTCTTAGCATGATGGAGTCTGGTTTTAAATTGTGAATTATTTTGGGCACAGTGATGTACAGCCCTCTCACATGCTGTACAGATTTATCAATTATGCAACTCAGTGATTTTCAGTAAATCATACTGCATGTATAAGAAAGGTTTTTCTTGAAGGGCCTCTTTCTTGACGGTTGCCTCTCAGTCTATGGTAAGGTGAAACTTACATGACTATAGACAGTGTTCCAGCAGCTTCCAGTTCATGGCAGGCCTGTGCCTTGATGGTTCCTGGGTTGTTCCTGAGCATATGAACCAATTTCCTTTCAGCTAATGGTGACAGTTTGACTTATTCCAAGCCTTAGCAAAATAGGTACATATCCCATTAATATGCCAAACAACCCTTTTTATGTCGCGCACAGAGAATCTACCAGCTGTAGTCAATCATGATTACTAACAGGAAATTAAGAGGCCTTGGCCTTGGCAAGTTAAAAGACGTTTTGGAATTTTCAGTACCACTGAATTAATAAACATATTTGATTATAAAGTATTGTCTTGTATATATTCTTAGAAATTTATTTTTCATCAATTAAGCCACTTAGTAAGGCAAGCCAGAGTTTATTTCTGGCACTCAAATTACTACTGCAAATTACTATGACATGTAGGGGGATGCTGAAATAGTGCTGCAACAAAAACAGACCTGTGTGCAACATATGGAAATGACATGGTTAATATGGTACAATGAAGGCTGACAAATGCTGTCAGTAAAGACTGAATAAATAACAATGATCAACAGAAACATTTTAATCCAAATGACTATACCTTTCTCTGAAAAATTAACTGTTTCCACATTGTTCAAAACTTTGATTCAATGTCAAGTGACTAAAAGCCATTAAATGCAAGTGCTGACACTCATGCAGTTCAAGAGTCAATTAGCTGGCAAGGTGCTAATACAGTAGTTGTGTCTGGCTAATGCCAGGATCAGATTACATAATATTTTTGTCTTTTACAATAGTCAGCATGTCAAATTAGGCAATCATATTGCAATAAATCCTTCCATGTCTTGGTTGAGAAACTGGTAACACTATGAGTTTGATCCTGACCAATCATTGTTCATGTCCTTGTGTGTCATCAGGGATAGCCACATTTCTGTTCTTTGATTATGTCACACTTGATGTGATTCTTGATGTTCATATTTAAGCCAGATGCTAGAAATTTCTAGGCCAAGGCAAAATCATGTCAAAATCAGGCTGAATTCATATAGTCTGATCCTGGCGTTAGTTTACCACAGTTAGCAGAACCCATGTGCAAAGCATCATATATATATAGAAAAGTGTTAATGAGCACTCTGTTAGATTCTATAGTGCTGATCTGTGTGTGTCACTCACACATGGAGAGGTGGTACTGGAGAGGGCTCATAGATATAACGTCCCTGTGTGTGTCTGTCATCGATTGGCACAGGAGGGTGGAATCCAGGGAAGAATTGAGCCGGAGCTGAAGAAGTAAACATGTATTAGAGTCCAAATCATAGCAAATCTCATAGTATCTTAAATTCAAATTCCCAAACATATATTCAAAATGGCAATATGCAAATTTCAGCCAAATACCATTCTGTGAATCTCTGACTGACTTAGTACCATAAATTTAAGAATGTTGTTCCATGTTCCCATTTAACACAAGGCTTGTGCCTAATGCCTTAGTTACATATACATGAATATATACATTATGTGGCCAAAAGTTTGTCGACACTTGACAATCACACCCAGATGTTCTTTTTAAAAATCCTATTCCAGATTTAGTCACCTGTTTCTGTTATAATAATTTCCACTCTTCTGGGAAGGCTTTCCACTAGATTTTCAAGTGTGGCTGTGGGGATTTGCCTATTCAGCCACAAGAGCATTAGTGAGGTCAGATATTAACATCTAGTGAGGCATTCCAGTTCAACCCCAAGGTGTTCACAAGCCACTTGAGACCTTCCACACTGATCTTGGCAAGCAATGTCTTCGTGGACAGTGCTTTGTGCACAGGGACACTGTCATGCTGGAACAGGTTTGGGCCCCTTACTTCAAGTGAAGGGGAATTGTAATGATAAAGCATACAAAGGCATTCTATATGACTGGTTCTGAATTGTGTTTCCAACATTGTGTCAAGAATTTAGGGATGACCCACATGTGGGTGTGATGAGCAAGTGTCCACAAACGTTTGGCCATATACTGTGCATATTAGAAATATATAGTCAGATCCATAAATATTTGGCATATATAATAAAATAATGGCATTGTTATGTAAGCTGTCTACCATAGTATGTTGAATGTGAAATTAAATAATGAATATGACCTCACAGTTCAGATTTTCAGCTTTTCACGTTTATCACAGTTTAATGGTGTTCTATTCCATCGGTGGAATGGAAATATATTTTCAATTAGTACAAACAGAGGAATTATCTTATAGTAGCAGATCTGTTAGAAGATTAGTCAGGAAACTGTTGTGTTTCTGTGTGTAAAGTATCATGAGTCTGTGTAGCTGCTGGTACGCAGGTGAGGGGAAATCCCCCTGCTGGGCAAACAATTCAAACTTCTCCACAATAACTTTGGTACATAGATAAAAACAGAGCACAACTAAAGCTTTTTTGATAGTACAACACCGCATAGAACTGCCCAATAAAATTTTAACATTTAAACATAGTAGGCTAAGTAAAATAAAAATTAATTCTTATGAAAAAATGCAAATTCTTAAAACCCTGAGTATCTACTTTCATATGAGCCATTAACCACTACTGTAGAGTGTGACAGTAAAAGCAAATGTGCTTATTAACACACAAAGGAAGAGGTACCAAATCAACAGGCATAAATCAAAACAGTAGACAGGCATGGGTCAAACGATCAGGTGAACAGACAGAACTGGGCAAGGCAAATAACCAGAAAATCAGAAACAAAACACAGTCAAAACCAGAAATCAAAAATGAGATATTAAGGCTTGGCAATTTAACTTTAGCCTAGATGAGGGTGTGGACGCCAGCATGAACTTGGGTTCAGGCATGAACTTGAGCAGGGACACATGCATGGGCATGGGACCAGGTCCAGGAGTGGTCACAGGCATGGACACAAGCATGGGCATGGACACAGCCATTGGCATGAACATTGGTTTTCCAGAGGGAAACATATCTGAAACCCCAGCTTGGACATTCATAGAACAGGACATCATGAGTTTACAAATGTCCTGAACTATGCCTGGCCACCAATACTTCTCCTTCAAAAGTTCATATGTTTGACGATAATCTGGGTATCCAGTGGCTGAACAGGTATAAGCATTAGTTAGCAAACTTCCTATCAAGCGAGGGAGAATGTAAATTCTCAACAGCGGACTTTCAACTGGGATTAGACATGGTAAAGTGTTCTTAAGTTCATTGTCAAATTTGCATGCCGTGGTGCTGATAAAACAATTATTGGGTTGTAACAATGGAACTGGCTTGAAAGCAGTCAGGAACTGGAATGGGCTCCGTCAAGGGAACTGGAACAGGCTCCGTGACAGAAACTGGAACAGGTTCCATGACAGAAACTAGAACAGGATCCATTACAAACTGATACGAGCATAGAAGCATGCTCGAGTGACGAGACTGGAACCGGGACAGACTGTGTGACTGTGACTGGAACAGGAGCAGGCTCTGCAGCTTGAACTGTAGCAGGCTGTGTGGTTTGAACTGGAGAAGCATGCTAACCTGAACTGGAGCCAAAGAAGGCATGGAGACTGTAACTGGCTGGAAATCTGGAACAGGCTTTCTGCCTGGAGTGGGCTCTGAAACTGAAATGGGCTTTGAGGCATGAACCAAATCTGAAACTGTGCACACAGAAACTGAAGGGTTCTTCAAGACTGTGGGCAATGGAATTGGAGTGGGCTCTGATACTGTGGGCACTGGAACTGGAGCAGGCTCTGGCTGGAACAGATTTTGTGGCTGGGGCCGGAACAGACTGTGAGGCTGAGGCTGAAACAGCCTTTGTGGTTGGGACTGGAACAGGCTGTGAAACTGGAAATGGCTTGGTGACTTGAACTGGAACTGGTTCTGACTCTGCAACTGTGGCTGGTGCAAGCTCTTGCTCTGTGACTGTTGCTGGATTAGGCTCTAGCTCTGAGACTGTAGATGGAGCAGACTATGGCTCTGCAACTGTGAATGGCTGGGAGGCATGAGCCAGCTTTCAAGCTTGAACAGGCTTTGAAGCTTGAAGATTAATGGAATGTGGGTCTGGAACAGGCTCTGTGGCTTGAACTCGTTAAGGTTCTTTGGCTTGCGCTGAAACAGATTCTGTGACTTGAGCTGGCTTTGGGATTTGCTCAGGCTGGATTCCCAGGTCAGGGGTAGGCATAGATTTGGGTTCAGGCATAGGCATGGTCATGGGCTGAGGCATAGGCGTGGTCATGGGCTCAGGCATAAACATGGATTTGGACAAAGTCGGCTTCAAAGCCTTCAAAGCCAGGAGGAGGAGCGACGACGTAATACTCGAAACCAGGAGCATGCAAGAGCCCTTTTTGCCTCTGGAGGGGGCTCAGGTACACTGCCCATCCTTTCGTCCACTGAAGGTTGCTCTGGAGTGGTTGCTACAAACTGGCTTCTTGGCCACTGGGACTGTGGATGGATCTGAATTGGTCTCTTTATGAATGGCCTGGTAGCTTCACTTTAGCATCTCACCAAAATTCTTAGGGTCTCTGATGCAGGAGTACTCCACTGTTAGAAGGTACCTGGCTCACTTGCGTGCTAGCCCCATGAGCCAGCTGACCATGCACCTCACCCAGACACTCTTGTGAGAATTGGGCTCCATGAGAATTGGGCTCCACCAGGCTCTCATAGTACAGATGGCAGTGAAGCAGAAACCCACTGGGCATGTATTCCACACCATCATAGGGGCTAGGACAAGCATCCACCAGTGGTGTAGAAAAAAGTTTCATGGCATATATGAAGCCTTCCTCCCATAATCCTGCTGCATCCATGTTTTGGCAAAGCATTCTGCAGGTATCCAGACACACCGTGCACACTTGATAGAATGCTTCACCAAAAATGGATGAAGCAGGATTATGAGTTTATTAAAACACAAATGGCAGAGGTACTGAATCAAAAGGCAGAAATCAAAACAGTAGACAGGTGTTGGACAAACAATCAAGGCAAACGGACAGAACTTGGCAAGACAAATAATCCGAAAACCAGAAACAAAACACAGTCAAAACCAGAAATCAAAAATGAGATCTTAAAGCTTGACAATAGCAGAAACAAGATTGATAAACTAATGCTTCCCTGTAAACTAAAGTGCTGTACTAAAGTCCCTGTGTAACTAGTGTGTGTAACCAGTCCAAATGCACAACAGCTGAGTGCAATCAAGTTTATACATAGGATCGCGATGCATGCTGGGAGTTGTAGTGCTGACCTGTAGTTCCACCGTGCAAACTTGGAAGCACGTGCAGAAATGCTGAGAATGAGAAAAATCACACAGAGTGTCCTAAAACTCTTTCTGCCATGATAATCTATGGCAGCTCATAGACTTGCTTGGTACATTTTTATTTCCATTTGGTACATTGATAGAGGACAGTTCAAGGTATTCAGTCACCAAATTTGCAGTCAATCCATGCATCCCTGTTACGCCACCATCAGGATAAATTTCAAGGTACATTTTTGCTTAAAATTTTGTCTTAGGTTTGAGATCCTTGAGTCATCATGATTTGACTGCATCCATTGTTATTAAAGTCTGCCATATTGGATTTTCCACCATCGTGAATCTTTCAAAAATCCTACCTTTGTGAACTAGTCCTAGGTCATTTATCGTATCACCATTATAGCAAAGCCACCAAACAGCAACACTTTGATGTATCAAAACCAAATTTGGGTTATGGACTTGGGACCCAAACTGTTACACTCCTTAAACTTATTCTACCAGAATAATGGCATTTATTAAAAAAGAAAAGAAAAAAGAAAATACCTTTGAAATCACTCTTGAGGATAGCTGTGTGTTATCTATAGATTTTTTTTAATGAAGTTGACTTACTCAAATAACAACTGATTGTGTCTATGGAATTTTTTGTTTATTTACAGTATTGTACAATGCTTATTTACAGTATGGCTCACCTGGCAATGTAAATAGAGGAACAAAAGTAACATTACTTTATCTTGCTCTCGTGTACAGTGAAAACGTGCTATAGGTCTGTAATAGGTATATCTATTGCTCAAACCCTGTCCTATAGCTATAAGCAGACTCAGCAAAATATTTCATCATTGTCTCCTCTCACTCACTAAGGCCTGCTTTCCCCCATTCCTGAAATGTCATTAGGGCCACTTCTGTTCTTATTTCATATGACATTTGCCTGGTTGCAGCACTGCTGAAGCTGCAGGACTGGAGTGCTTCTTTCCAGAGACAGTCAAACTCAATAAGGGCAAAATCATCTGTGGAGAGTTGAACCTAAAAAGGTTTTATCGTGTCTTTGAGGTTATTGGTATGTAAAGGCTGAAACCAAAAACAAGCATTTATGCATTTATTAATATGTCTCTTCTCACTTTAAATAAAGCCTCCTGTAACTGACTGCATGTTATGCCTCACTCATCATCACTAAGAATTTTTTTAATTTTTCCTTTTCTAATAATCACTTAATTCAAAACCACTTCCTTTCATGATACTTTTTTCCTCCTCCTTTCTTTTATTCAGGCATCCTCATGCACATATAATCACTTATATAATTGCTTAGTTTGTACCTTATTTTTACCCCTCTTCTTTATTCTTCTCTTCCTTATGTATCCAATTTAAATCTCTCTGATATGCATATCAGAAAACTCAATATTAAGTGTACACTACAGAGACCATCAATTTCTCCAGTTCTTGCACATATAGACTCAATCTATTAGTGAGCTAGACAGCTCATGCAACTAGAGATGTGCAGTAACAGTGTGCAGAGACTAGAAAAAAGTGGGAAATGAAAATAAAGAAACAAGAGAACAAAAGAAAGAGGAGAAAAAGAGATTGATCCAGCCAACAATTTAAGCTTTCTCCAGAGGGGCTGCCATGCTCTGGCTCTGCTCACTAAAGGAGTAAATTGTCCTGCTCTGAGGGTTGTTGTTTTCATTTGTGCTAAGAGCAGGGGCAAACAGCTGCAAGAGGTTTGGGAGGAATTTATGTCATACATGTCAGGGCTATCTCTGCTATACTGACTTCACACACAGATTCCTCCCCAGGCAAAACACCAAGTCTCATATCCACTGAGAATCATGGGTAACATATAAGAGTAATAAGAGCACCCAGTAATAGGTATTTAAGCAGCCAACAAGTCCCTGGTTCAATTCTGAGCAAAGATTACTGTCTATGTAGAACTTCACTTGTTTTCCCTGTGTCTGAATGGGTGTACTTCAGGTTTTCTGGTGGCAGGAAAATTTTATTATTTTCTCAGTGCAATTGTACCACCTAACAATGCACTTTATTCAGGAAATAAGATTTGCCACTTGGTCTGAATTATATATTATTTATTGCATTAAATCCTTAATACAGTAAGTAATTATAAACCCATTAATTACCCATTAATACCAAATTAATACCAAATCAATTCACCCAGCCAGCACAGTGTGGATGTGGATGTGACATGTCCAAATATTACTTTGATTAAGTTTTTGTCTATTTTTGTTAACAGTTTTGCACTCGGTCTCTTTCTCTGTCTTGTTCCAATATTTACCTGTCATTATTTTAAATGGTGCTGATTAAGATGTGTTTACAAATGTGTTTTAATGATGGTGCAATTAAAAGCAAACTTTGACCAGACTATTACTTTCTAATTACACAAACTGGGCCTATTTTGGTGGAAAGAAAGGCAGGGTATTATCATAATTATTTTATGAGAAGGAGCTACAGCACCAAGCAGTTAATAACATCATGCCCTGAAACATGTTGGAAGGTCTTCGTTATAAAGTTTCATTACAGATGCTCTTTTGGGATCCCTCAGACGGAGAATTAATTGTGCTCTAGCCAATAAATTTGAAAATAATTGAGAAGTAGAAAAACAATACAATAAGTTTTTAGCACAACTTTTCAGTAGTTAATTTATTAATGTTGCTGCAGAGGTAGAACAGATCTCACATCTGTTATGTGCACTGTTATGTGTTTATACTACAGCACTGTTTAAGTCTCAAATCAGATGGTCTGCATTAATTTTCTACAACAACAGCCGTCTATATAGACATTCTGCTACTGTCTATGAGTTTAGTAGTTTTGTGTGTAAACGATTATATTAAGCTCATTCACAGGGATTTGTTCACAAACAAGCATTTCTCTCTCTCTCTCTCTCTCTCTCTCGCTCTCTTTCTCTCTCTCTCTCTCTCTTTCTCTCTCCTCTCTCTCCTTCTGTGTGTTTGTGTATGTACTGCTAGATTTATCTCCTTATCACCACCTATATCCTTGTTCATGATCACACTATTAAAGCATTTTCATGTCGAATGAGCTGATCACTGAGGAGCCAAAAAGCACAGAATAAGAATCATAGGATCACGTGTGTGTGTGTGTGTGTGTGTGTGTGTGTGTGTGTGTGTGTGTGTGTGAGTGAGACAGAGAGAGCGAGAGAGAGTGAGAGAGAGAGAGAGAGAGAGAGAGAGAGAGAGAGAGAGACAGAAAGAATCATACAAGTCCATTAACCACCTTTACAGACTTGCATGCACACATTAATTAGCATTGGATGAGACTTAAGTCTGTGTAATCTCTGGTAAAAAAAAAAAAAAAGAGTAGAGAGTTGAGTGGTCAAGTGAGGTTATTTGTTATGGTGTGGTTGTGCAGTATCATTCTAAGAAGCAATGTTAAATCACAGCACAAGATGTGGGTAAAACACTGTTAAAGCACTGTTTGCAGAGAATAAAGGCTCTAGCTGTTCCTGCATGTAAACTCACATTGCTCTCTCGCTCTGTGATACTTACACCTCACTTTTTTGTGCTTTGTTAAATTACAGTGCCAGATTGTTGTGGCTTCAATGGGCTAATTCCTGCTAAATAAATTAGTCTAATGTGCTGAACATGGAGAGAGAGAGAGCGAGAGAGAGAGAGAGAGAGAGAGAGAGAGAGAATGTGTGTACAGGTTGTGATGGATTTATTACTTTGGTTAAATTAATTATAAAGATGTATTAACAGAGAAACAATCAACAAAATGTTACCTTATAATTGTCCATGAATAGTGCCTGAAATTGAAACAGGTTTGATTCTGGGTAGCCGTATTTATTTAAGTTTTTCCTTAAATTTGTTCTTAAGAAAGTTCCCAAGAAAAGTCTACATTGGATTCATGATGTGTTCTTAAACCACAGATTTGTTCACGGTTGTGTTCTTATATTGATGAATCCTATTGTCTTTGTAAATAGAAAGCATGTGACTGTTGTGTGCAGCTAACATATGGAAACACCCCACCAATCCCATAAAAGGGCACGAGAATGCAGGGCCATTTGCACACACAGAAATCCCAAATAAAAGCTGAGAGAGTTAAGAGAGTTACCCATGTTAAGAATGCCACAACATAAGAATTCGAATGTAAGAAAAACTTCAGTAGTTCTGAAGTGGGGGTACTGCTGCATATAAGCAGTCATATAAATTAACATCAGTAGTAGATATAAAACTGAAAAATAATACAAAAAAAGATGCATGGGGTGCTATTACTCATTCATTGAATGCTGTCTCTAGACAAGAGTGCACAAACTGATGTGAATTGAAGTGTTAATGGAGTGTTTATTTGTTTTAAAAAGACCATAATGCTTTGTAAAATAATGAAAATAATTATTTAAAAATATTATAAATAATATTAATATCTTAATATATTTTTCAAAAAATATTATATTTTGAAATATTATACAAATGTAGAATTGACAAAAAGGCAATACAATTATTTGGAACCAACATAGCAGTGCCCAAATATGAACATGTGTGCTCTTCAGTGTGTGTAGATTCTGTTCTTACCTGAGAACAAATCCCAAATAAGAAACATTCGTTAATGTCAGAATCTTTGTGAAAAATACGAAAGTGTGTTTTAAGGATAAATATCTTCTTAACAACAGTTGGTGAAGGTCCATTGTTGGCGGCCCATTGTTCTCAAATATAATAAACCAAGCCAAAAGTAAATAAAAAAAAAGTCTGAGTCTGAGTCTCCTAATTGTTCTGAAAATAAAGGGAAATGAACATGCTATATCGATTGGGGGGGGGCTGATAACGACTCAGTGGCAAAGCAATCAGTTTAATTATAGCAAGGTCACTAAAGCAGACAGGGGTCAACACCTCAGGGCAAATTAAGACCTTTACCTAACCCATAATATGTCTCACTCTAACTCTCACTTTCTCAGTAATGCCCCCTCATTTTCCTTGTTCTCTACTTCTCTCAGTTGCCTTTATCGTCACTTTATTATTTTACCTATTGTAAATCAAATGAACACCACGGTGCTTTTCTCAGATAACCAGTCTCATTTATAAGTCTTGTTATTGGCAATTATGGTGAACTTATAATGTAATGGTAAACACTGGTAATGTTTCAGGGATTACTAAACTAAATTTGGTGCTAGAAGTAGATAAATAATGATGGATGTGGATGAATTCTATTTTAAATATGCAGGTTTCATAGGCTTAAACACAAAAGGGTTTCTGTGACTGCTCTTTTGAATTTATTACTGCAAAGGTACACACTTTATGTGTCCTTTAATTTGTCTGTTACCTTCATTTGGATAGTGACACAATTTTCATAATTTTGCCTGCACCACCACAATAGATTTGAAAGTAAGCCATCAAGATGTGATTGAAGTAAAGACTTTCCGCTAAAGCTGTGGTGGTGCAGGCAAAATTATGAAAATTGTTTTCATATAATTCAAGGTTCTAAACAAAAATACTGCATCAGCCATTAGTGATTATAGCTATTTAGCACGGCTATTTAGCTACTTAGCATGACAGCCGTGGCTGAAAGGCTAGAGAAGTGGGTTTAGGACTGAAAGGTCACTGGTTTGAGTCCCTTGATCGGCAGGAAAACTGTGTGTGGGTGGGGGGAAGTGAAGGAACGTCACTTTCCTTTCCCTCTCTGGTTCAAGGTATGCCACAATCACAATAAACAAAAAAATATATAAATTTTTTTTTACATAGTCCTTCAATTTTCACAGGCTCAAAAGTAAATGGACAAACTAACATGATTATAAATATAAGGATTATTTTTTTTGGACACAAATAATCTGCAGTCAATGACCTTCTGATGTATGGAAATGAAATATTGACTTTCCTCCCATTGAGATGCTTTGCCAGGACTTTAATGCAGCTGCCATCTGTTGCTGCTTATTTGTTTTTCTTCAGCGAGTGAAAAGCATGTTCAAATGGGATGACTGACTTGGTCTGTACCTATCGCACTGAAGAAATTAATGTTTCCTAGGTTCTGCAGGTACTATAGACTTGTATATAGATAGAATAGAATAAAGAATTTATTTGTTGAATATTTTTCAATGATAGTAGGCCCATTTCATGAATAAGTGAACCTTAAATTCTGGACTTCCATCTAAAGTGAACCAGATAATGTGTAGTTTATGGACTCCTGAATGTCAATGTTCATTTGATCATTTTAAAGCAAGGACTACCTTGTGCACTAGTACTGGGATTTGCTGATTTCACTCATCCTTTTATTGTTGAGACAGATGCCAGAAGCCATGGTTTAGGAACTGTGCTATATCAACAGCAAGGTGAAAAAAACAGTTATAGCATATGCAAGCCATAAGCTCAGAAAATAATGACAGGAATTACATCAGTATGAAGCTAGAACCTCTCGTGCTGAGATGGGCAATTTCTGACAAAGTCAGAGGCTACCTGCTTGGCTCTAGATTCAATGTATTAACTGTCTCAACTATATTATTTATTACTTATTTGCTCAACAGCTCCACAATGCCTGCTGGGGGTGGTTGGGGGCTGAGGAACACAACGCCAAGGAAATCATGAACGTGCTTAAAAGCCACTGTACAGTTGGCACTGTAGTGCACTACATGCCAGCCCCGATCAAGCAGCCAAAGTTGGATTCAGGTTGCAATCAGACCTCAATATACCAGAGCCTTGTTCAAGGGGAGGCATTTGGCTCAGCACATATGGTGAAGGAGAGTGGTGTTCATGAGTGTCTGCTGTTACCAGACATAATTCAATTTCAGGGGCTAAAGCATAGTGTAGGAATGGCAGTTAGTCCCCACCTTCACGGGGATCGACCCAGGGACTTCCAGCTGGAGCAGACACGCAATGAGTTGCTGAGACAGGCCTTTGACCGAGTGAAAGTAATCGATGATGAAAGGATCCAGCCTAACAGCACACTCGCTTACCTATACGTTTCTGTCATTAAAGATAGGTTATATCAAGCGATGCAGGACACTTGAACTAGAGGAGAAACAACAAAGTTGTTGGTCCTGAAGAGCTGTAAGGAATTTTATTCCATGCAGCTCACCGTAATCCCATGGCCAGATATTCATGACATCATGAATGTCAGCTGGTAAATTTGCTAGCCAACCCAAACTTGCCATTGCACCATTTGCCACTAATCGAGATCCCCTTCAAAAGAATTGGCATGGATCTCATTGGGCCATTAGACTGAACTTCATGATGGCATTGCTTTGTCTTAGTTCTAGTGGATTATGCAATGTGATATCTGGAAGCAGTGCTTCTGTGCAACATTTCTGCACACATTATTGCAGAGGCACTCTTCCTGAGTTGGGATCTCAAAAGAGATTCTAATGGATCAAGGCACATTGTTCATGTCATACACACAACTATATTGGGGATTAAATTGATTCATACTGGCACATACTGTCTGCTGATGGACAGGCTGGTCAAACAGTTTAATCAAATGCTAACAAGCATAATTCGTCAGTTCGTTCAAAAGTAAGTTCATGCGGACATGTGGAATTGGGATAAATGGCAGGAGCCACTATTATTTGCTGTATGACAGGTCCCGCAAGCCTCAACGGGGTTTTCACCATTTGAATTATTCTACTGACACATTATTATTATTTATTTATTTATTTATTTATTTATTTATTATTTTTTTATTATTATTATTATTGGCATTGGCAATTGTAGTTTCTGAGAGGAGGAGCTGGACCCAGATGTAAGTCTAAAAGCTACCACTTTCAGATGTGTTCATGTCCTCCCTGGTCACACTAATCTCATAGAACACCACATTGAGATGCCCCCAAGGGTGATGGTGTACAGCCGCCCATATTGTTTGCCCAAACAAAAGAAAAATGTTTTTTGGGATGAACTTCAGGCCACGCTTGACATAGGTGTAATCGAGGAGTCCCACAGTGAGGGTAGCAACCTAGTGGTCTTGGTCTCCAAGGCTGACAGAACTACCCAGTTCTGTGTGGACAATGTGGGGTCTAATTTGACACATTCCCAATGACTCGCACTGACGAACTGCTTGAGCGGTTAGGTGAGGCTCAATTTTATTCCACACTGGATTTGATGAGATAAGTCATCAGCAGAACCCTTTGACTCCTTTATCCCATAAAAATACTGCTTTTTCCACAGCCTTTTTGGTTTACACCAATTCATCATCCTTGAATATGGATTGTTTAAATAAGTCATGGACAGAATCCTCTGTCCACACACTACCTACACCACCGCTTATCTAGATGACTAGTATTACTACATTATATACTATATTACTACAGTAATGATTGGCAATGGCACATGCAACACATTAGGGCTGTTGTAGTAGTTGTTGAGGGGTAGTAGTTGTTAACTACTGAGGTAGTTGAGATGTGCAGGGCTCACAGCAAACCCAAAGAAGTGGCAATTGAGTGGGTGGAAGTATGGTGTCTGGGCTTGCACTTGGGTCATGGACAGGCACATCCCCAAATTAATAAGGCAGCTGCAATTGTGACCTGTCCGAGGCCCAAGACCACAAAGGAAGTGAGACAGTTCCTAGGGCTCATCTGTCTTATCTAACTCTTCAGACATCACCAGCCCACTGAATGATTTCACTAAAAAGGGAGCACCAGATCCATTCCAGTGGATGGAGCCATGTCAACGGTGTTTCACTAAGGGAAATACTGCACTGTGTGGCACTGTGTGATGGGACATCTTTACACTCTCCTGACTTTTCTCTCCCTTTTGTTTTGCAGACCAACACATCAGACAGAGGATTGGGGGCCATTTGTCCTAGATTGTGGAGGGGGAAGAGTGCCCATTGCTGTACATTAGCCACAAGCTCCCAGTGTGAGAGACAAAGAACAGCACCATTTAGAATGAGTGTCTGACCATCAAGTGGGCGGTCATGTTCCAGCACAGACCCTTTTGTATGGGCCTATGTGTGTTTTATTACATTTCTTTTTGCTTGTTAAGTTGGCCTGTATCTCAGTGTGAGACCTGAAAATAAACGGCAAAGAAAAAATTATGCTGAAACCCACAGGTAAGAAAATAAAAGAGCCAGTCAAAGTGACCCCCATCACAATCTCTTTCTTCTCCCAAACCACAGAAAGTGTCACAACTGATACTAATCCCCTGTGACATCTTAGCACAGCCAGATTAGGAGTTATAGAACAGAGATGGATCATACAGCAATGGAGCATCCAACAAGGCCACTGATGCTTTGTCTAGGCACCTTTTAGCAGGGGAGCATGAGCCTTTCACAGATGTGGAGAATGATGACTGTGTTGTTATCTGTAATGTGATTAGAGAAGGGAACCACACTCAGAACTGGAGCTGGCAATGGCTGAACTTGAGATTTATAAGTTGACACAAGTGAGATCTTTGGAAAATGCAGTTCCCATAGTCCACTCCGAAGGTAATATCTGGCTACTTTAAGGAAGTGTTGTAGAAGTCTTAGTGTCAGGTCACTGTGCTATGTGTCTTTAGTACTTTTTGGGTGCAAAAGCGGAAGCCAAACTTTAAAGAAAGACAAAATTTGGGGAAACCTGTGTTATCCTTAATGAAAAATTGGTTGCACATTAGAGTGAGATTTGGAATTCTTTATCGGGTGGCTGAGGGTGTGAGACATAGAGAATGTTCTTAACTACTGGTGAATTCCTGCCTAAAGACCCAGTGTGTGGTGGTGCTGTTGTGGTGTTAGAAAGCCCTGGGGCTTCTAAGGCAGAGTTTAGATTGCTTTAGGGTGGGAATTCATGAGGATGTCAAAAATGAATAAAGAAATGTGAGTGCTGTGTATTAATCAAAAAGCCACATCCCAAGATTTATCTTCCAGTGAAGTCAGTCCTAGCTAGTAGACCCCTAGAAGTAGTTGATGTAGAGTTCACCTTATTGGGACCAGCTACTGATAGAAGGGGAAATTTCCTAGTGATCACGGATGTGTTTACAAAGTTAATGCAAGCTTTCCCCATGCGTGACCAAAAAGCCAATACCACAGGCAAAGTTCTGTTGAGGGAGTGGTTTATGAAGTACCTGGCTCCTCATCACACCATACAATTTACAGAGATCTGCTATTACATGACAAAGTTTCTCCCTTGGTCTGAAAGCAGACACTCGCCTGACACCTCATCACCCCAATGGAAATGCTCAGTGTGAGCACCTCAAATGAACACATCACAAACTCCTGCCAGACAAAAAAATTGAGCAGGCCAGAATAACTGCCAGATTTATTTAACTGCCAGATGATCTCCACTAAAGGCTACTCACATTATTACCTGCTATTTGGTGTTGACCCTCATTTTCCCACTGATGCTCTTCTAGGACAAGAGTCTACTGTGGAAACCACTCACGACAGGCTAGCTATACACCAGATGCACCAGAGTGACAGAGTTTTTTGAGCCAAAACCAGCTGAAGGTATTTCTGTGCTCAATGTACTATTCACCTATTGAATTAGGCCAGACTGGGTAACTGAGAAACAGACCTTCAGGCCAAAACAAAATCCAAGATGCCTGGAAACCGACTCCTCATCATGTGGTGGAAATCAAAAGGACCATGTACACAGTAGAACCTTCTGAAGGGGGACCTACAAAGACAGAATAACAGGGTTGACGACAAACCCTGTGTGTCCATGCCTGTTTCCATTCCATAGAGGAGGAACAGATGTCCACGGGTGTAGTGCAAGAAATGGATCCAGATATGAATGAGGCTTTGGATGATGGGATAATTGTGGCAGAGGTGGTGGTTCCTAATCAAAGGCCAAGTATGAATGGAATACTGCAATTAGCCCTCCCTACTGGGACAGTGGAGCAACAGTGAGGCCAGTCCTGAATCAGAGCTTGATGTGGAACCTCAGGAGCCAGAAGCTGAACCAGAACCTATTGCAGACCTTGTTCATCAGTATGGCCTTAGCAGAGCATGTCGTCTTTAAGAAGCAAAAGACTACAGTGATATCATTTTGTAGTAGGAAGCTGAAAAGCGCAGTGCATTCTGTGTACATAGCAGAAAACAGTGAAGCCACGAGAAAGATGGCTCTGCTTCTTTTTTGGAAATGAACTTAGTCTTCATTGATGCTCTTGGTAAGTACTTGTAATTTAATTTAAAAACAGTGAATAAGAGTTACTGAGTATTTTACAAAGATGGATGAATGTATGCAAGTAAATTTCCAAAGATATAGCTTGGTAGTGCATGCAGGAATGACATAAGTAACCTTTGACTATGGTAGTCTTATTTAATGCATATTGGTTTAAATGCCTCTGCTCTTCTGGTGAGGAATAAGCAATTTTATGACAGGTAGAATTAGCTAGGGAACAGTGAAAACTGTTCTGAGGTAAGGGACGTAAATGTTTTCATCGCATGGTTAAAAATATTCACAATTCATATGAATGTATGAAAGAGGGCACTGTATGTGGTAATGATCTTTGTTTCAGTTCTCTAGTATCACCACTACCATTTTATTTACTGCAGCACTTATGCAACAACTACTTAAAGAAGAAGCAATCAGCTAGTATTCTATCTGTAATGGACTGGCTAGCACAGATACCAGCTCTCAACTTAACTGAGCTGTTGTCTTAGCATCTTGACTGTTTGATTTGTAAAAAAGTGCCCAACAAGCCAATCCAACTTGTGGGAGATGGTTCAAGAAGCATGGGGTGAAATTTCTTCTTTTTGATACCATCCCCTACAAAAGTATTGGAACAGTGCCGTAATTTCCATGAGTTTACCTCTGAACACCGCCACAATAGATTTGAAAAGAAGCCATCAAGATGCAATTGAAGTGTAGACTTTCAGAATTAATTCAAGGGGTTTAGCAAAAAAATTGCATCAACTGTTTAGGAATTACAGCCATTTTTTACAAAGTCCCTCCATTTTCACAGGCTCAAAAGAAATGGAACAGTTGACTGATAAGCTCTTTCATGGCCAGTTATGTTTCCTCATTATTTTATAAAAAATTAAGGCGATAAAAGGTCTGGAGTTGATTCCAATTGCTGAATTTGCATATGTCAGCTGTTCATGGGAGCTCTCAATATCCAGTCCAAAGTGTTGTCGATGCAAATGAACAACACCATCATTAGGCTGAATCAACAAAATAGACCTATCAAAAAGATAGCAGAAATTTAAGAGTGGCTAATTCAACAATTTGTTTCATTCTTAAAAAGAAGGAATGCACTGCTGAGCTCAGAAACACAAAAAGGCCTGGAAGACCATAAAAGACAGATGATTGTAGAATTCTTTCCTTGATTAAAAAAACATAACATCTAGCAACATCTAGCCTAGTCAAGAACACTCTAGTAGGGGCAGAAATATCATTGTCAATCAAGAGGCCCCTTTGTGAATGTAAGTACAGAGGGTTTATCTCAAGATGAGAGACATTGGTAACATTAAAAAACAGAAAAGCCAGATTAGCCTTTTCTAGAAAGCCTGCCCAGTTCTGGATAAAGGTAGGACAGCTGAACCCATGATTAACTCATACCAGAATGATGGGAAGAGAAGAATATGGAGAGGGAAACCAAGGGCTCAACTGATCAACATCATCAAGCTTCACACTGCATAGAGGGACAAGACAAGGGTGCCCACTCTCTCCATCTTACTTAGTCATCTACATTGAACCATGTGTTGCAGCAGTCTGACAGAATAACCTTGTATTAATGGTGTACAGTCATGGTTTCTTATAAAATAAGTTTATTTAATTTTTTTGTTGTTTACACAAATAACATATTACTATATCTTAATTAAGTTATTATAATTCCTGTAATAGTCTCATTACAGGAAACTATGAACCTTTTCAGCAGATTCTCTATTATCTACAGCTATTCAATTAACCGGTCCAAATCAACATTGTTACCTGTCTCCAAAAACAGCTGGAATCTGACAGCTTTACCACCAACCATTCCTCATTTCACAGATACCATAAAATATCTAAGAATTATTTTTTACCCAAGCTGTCAGAGCTAGTGCAATTAAATTTAAACCATCAATCATACAATCCAAATCATCAATCATACAAACCAAACAATCATCAAAAAAATGGAAGACAACACAAATAGATGGATGAATTTACCAGTCCCGGTAATTGGAAGAATTGCAATTACCAAAATGACAATATTACCAAAAATAAATCTTTTTTCTATGATTTCAGCATAACCATGAAAGGTTGTCTACATGCTTTCTAGATTCAATAATAACAAAATTCTAATGGAAAAAGTTTTAACACTATTTTTTGGTGAAACAGATAAACATTATAGCTAAATGGATCCATCCCACTCAACAATCTTCTCCTTGGCTTGATATTAAACAACAACAGTGCAAAGAACTAGATATCGTAACCCTGCTATTTATCAGCAACTCTGTAAAATGCCACCATTGTTTCAAAAGGTTTCATAGCCATGGCTCTGACAGCTTGCTGGAAAGCCCACAAAAAACTATGCACTTAACACATAACAGAAGAAATGTACAAGCTTACAATATCTTACAAAACCCCCTCCAAACTCTACAAACTTATTAATATTGAGTCAGAATGGCACATGGCAGCCTCGGTACTGCGCTCCCTATTGCTTTCTCTGTTTTTGTTTGTTTGTTCAGTTATCAGCTGTCCCCCCATCACATACAGCAGAGAGGACCTCTTACTCATCAGTCAATCCACTTGTGAAACTTTTTCATCGTCTTTCACCCAAACGGAGTACTTTACAGAACCTTTAGTCAGAGGAGCATCCTCTCTTTACAGATTTAGAAGGAAACGCAGATGAGGGAAGTGAGCCGGAGCACTTGTTAAACTGCGCCAACAGGGATTTCGAACCGCGCTCTCTTCAATACGCCTGGCGAACGTCCGCTCTTTGGCCAACAAGATGGATGTACTCCTGCTACTCAACAGAACAAACTCGGACTTTTCCATATCTGCCATCCTGTGCTTCACCGAGTCCTGGCTTGGTGAGCACATTCCTGATAGTGCATTATACCTGCCGAGCTTCCAGCTTCTCCGTGCGGACCGCGTCACAGAAGTCTCGGTCAAAATGAAAGGAGGCGGAATCTATTTCTACATAAATGAAGGTTGGTGTACAGATGTCACAGTGCTAAACAAAACATGCAGCCCTCACTTAGAGACCATTTTCATTGACTGTAAACTGTTCTAGTCAGCGCCGGAGTTTTCCTCATTTATTCTGGTCGGCATTTACATTCCACCTCAGGCATGTGTTAGAAAAGCATTACAACACCTGGCTGACCAGATAAATAACATGGAGCACAAACACCCTGACTCCCTGCTCATTGTTCTTGGAGATTTTAACAGAGCAAACCTCAGCCAAGAACTGCCAAAATACAGACAGCACATTACTGTAAGTGTCCTACCAGGGACAAAAACATACTGGACCACTGCTACACCACATTAAAGGATGCCTATCGCTCTGTCCCTCATGCTGCCCTGGGACTCTCTGGTCACTGTCTGGTTCATCTTCTCCTGACTTACAGGCAGAACCTAAGATCTGCAAAGCCCATGGTCAAAACGGTGAAGAGATGGACCAGTGAGGCAAAGCTGGAACTGCAAGCCTGCTTTGGCTGTACTGATTGGAGTGTTTTTGAGACTGCAGCGACAGACCTTGATGATCTCACTGACATCCAATTTTACTCTGCAATAACCCAGTCTGTTCTCTGCTCATCCATCACTGTCTGGTTTGGTTCAGCCACAAAACAGGACAGGAACAGACTACAACAGACAGTCAGGTCTGCAGAAAAAAATCATTGGTGCTGACCTGCCCTTCATTCAGGACTTATACAGATCTAGAGTCAGGAAACAGGCAGGAAACATTACTGCAGATCCATCACACCCTGGACACAACCTCTTCCAGCTCCTTCCCTCTGGTAAGCGCTACAGAGCACTGTATGCCAAGACAACCAGACACATGAACAGTTTCTTTCCACAGGCTATCACTATCATGAACACTTGAATCAATCTCACAGCATCAGTCAATATACTTGAGCATATACCAGTCCACAACAATCATCCACTGTACCTCACTGGACCATTTGTGTACATAAAGTAACTGGTTACCCAGCCCATATTTATTCTATATCCTATATTATGTATTTATTCCTGCATCTTGCACTGTGCACAATTGCACTATGGTCTTTTTTGCACATTTCCTATATACATCTAGATATGTATATACAGATATATATTTCTTTCTTGTACATGCACAAATGTTTCTTTGTAAAAGCTATATACATATATATATCCTTTATAAGCACACCGGGAGCAAGGTAAAACTGGAGTCCAATTCCTTGTATGTGTACATATACTTGGCCAATAAAGCTGATTCTGATTCTGATTCAACAATATCCCTCCCCATTGTAAAATGGGATAGAGACTTATCTATATCATTAGTCAATGACTTCTGGAAGAGTCAAAATCTGCAAAATCACATTCTCAATGACCAACAAACCCAAGCTCCAACTTATCCAATTCAAGGTCAACCACAGAACACACATTAGACTCAAAAGAATGCATCAACTGGGCCTATCAGACACAGATAACTGCTCACTTTGTCCCCCTAACACTATAAATTATTACATCCATGCAGTATGGCACTGCCCAATGACTTTACTAATACAATGACATTACTAATAAACTTTTCCTCATACTGGACTGCCAGATTCCAATTTTACCATCACTGTGCTTGTTAGGTGACTTGTCACCAATTACTCCCTAAGCACTACACAAAAGTATTACTCGTCACTTTATCTGTCACCAAGAAAACCATCCTCCTAAACTGGGAAACTAGGAAAAAAATTTACTTCTCGCCATGGATGGACTTCTTTATAGAACATATAACACTGGCAAAACTCAGTGCCTCTATTAACCATAAAACACCTCTGTTTCAGAAATCATGGGAGCCAATCCTTGCTTAATTACTCCCTGAACAAAGTATAATATCAGTTCTCACTGGTGTATAGCCCTCAGTCACTTCCATCCACTTCCTTTTCTTTTCCCCCTCCCCCGTTCTTCTTTCTTTTTTTACCCTCACAATTTTTGTATGTACAGAATATATGAGGCATCTGTGTGTATGTATATTTGTGCTATTTTCCTCATTTTGAAAAATTTTATGTAATCACCTTCATAATCTTTCATGCCCTAAGCTTTTGAATATTTTCACACTAGCATTTCCCTATCTTCTTTTTTTTTTTGCTGCTTGGGGTGTCAGTGGGGACTTTGGACCTTGGGAGTGGGGGGTGCTTTGTGTGTGGTGGCCCAGGTGGTGGTTTGATGGTAGGGCGGTGGTAAGGCTACGTATAGCCATGAGGAGCACACAACATTACACCTAGCAGCACCTGGAGCACACAACACTACACCTGGCAGAGTAAAGAGGCTGACACAGAACGGCATATGTGCAGTCAGAGCCTGGTACCATTGTGCAACACACTAGATCCTGACCTATCATCATCACTGCATAGCACTTCAGTGACAGGCCACACAAACACCGTGCCTGCTGACTATGTATGTCTATGGCTGTCAGTTTATAAGTTTTATTTTAGTATATATTTTACAAATATTTCTCTTGTATCTCTTTTTTTTCTTTCCATACAAAATAGTGACAAAGTCACTAAGT
Source organism: Parauchenoglanis punctatus (assembly GCA_030068025.1). Lineage (NCBI taxonomy): Eukaryota > Metazoa > Chordata > Actinopteri > Siluriformes > Auchenoglanididae > Parauchenoglanis > Parauchenoglanis punctatus. Next base: position 8,034,633 of record JAQQZU010000019.1, on the reverse strand, counting down.
TACATGAAAGACAGCTCTCATCTTTATTTTCACAAGATTTCAGGGTCAGGCACACTTCACATGGCTCTCCAGGTGAAGTTTGTGGGTTAGTGAGCCTCATCTGTGAGTGATCATGTAGTGTACACACCACGACATCCACCAAAAAACTGATTGCAAACAAGTAAAGTATTGCTGTGTGAGCAAGTCGGCAGTTCTGAGGTTTTGAATGTTGTGTAGTAGTTGAATGTTGTTGTAGTAGTTGTGTAGAAGTTGAATGTTGTTGGCAGTGGTAGCTCAATTAAGATGTTGGACTATTGATCAGAAGGTCACAAGTTCAAATTCCTGTACTGTCCAGCTATCACTGCTGGGCCCTTGAGCAAGGCCATTAACCCTCAAATTCTCAGTTGAATAAATGAGATAAATGAAAAATACTCTGGATAAGGGTGTCTGCCAAATGTTGCAAATGTGTAGTGTCATTCAGTCTGAGGTCTTGAACATCTTTCTTCTTTGTCTTCACAGTTTCCTCTTTGTTGCATCTTTTTTTTCTCTTCTCACAACCAAGCAGCAGTTATTATCCATTTATGCTATCCCACCAAACAAATTTCTAAATAATCTCTGACACTCTTACAAGCAGACTTAGCTGGGGCACCATCAGGAAACTGAAGCTTCTAGAGGAGGGCAAAAAAAATCAAAGGGGAGAAGCAAGAGCTAAACCAATTATGAATGGGGGAGTGAACACAGCAGAAACAGACAGCAAATTCTTCAATCTGAGGCCTGCAACAGAGAAAAAGTACTGCCATGCCAATATTCACTCCTTTCCTCTGGTACCCAAGTGTGATTTGCCCAGACAGGTGTTTGTGTTTGTGGATTATGAGGTAATGTGTGTTTCAGGATGGGTGTGTGTGTGTGTGTGTATGTGTGTGTATGAAGCTTAAAGCTGATTAATCCAGTCCCACTGCCGTAATGAGAGCAGAGAGCAGCAGGTACCTCAGAGAGCTCAGAACATCGAACTCTTGCCTGAGTCTCAACCCCAGCCAAGCTCTCATTCCACACACACTTCAAAGGAGTCAGTACAACACAGCACTGAGTAAGAGAGACACAGGAGACACAGCATGGCTGGGGGAAGGGGGTGGACGAAGGGATCCCTTATCTCCTCCTGAGAGGATGCTGCTCTGCGGAGTGAGATTGTCTGGAGCTGCCACCTGTCCCAGCCATCTTTGAAGGCAGCACTAAGCATCTGATGGGTCTGACCTCCTTCAGCTCTTTCTCTTTTATGTCTCTCTTCATTTTCTGCTTTGTTACACCCCTCCCAGCCTCTCTTTCTGTCATTCTTTCTCACTGTGAGTCTCCTGTTGTCTTTTCTCCTGTGCTAAGTACATGGGCCAGGGATGTACCTCTTGTTATTGAGCCCAGACACATAATTTAAAAAATGGGAAACATTTTAATTACTGTTTTCTCTCATGGCCACTCCCACCAGGAACACAACTGACTTCAGCAAAGCCCTGAGTTTGTAAGGACAAGGATATAAACCTTACCACCAGAGACAAGATGTTTGATTCATGGAAACAAACACAGAGGAATTGAATTGAATTGACACCAACTGTGATTAGTAACACAGTGTTGAGAGGTCACATAGAAGAGGAAAAGCAGAAATTTATTGGTTTTACTTACTTACTATCCACCACAGGTCTGTGGACGTATTCCTGTATTCTCATATCTTTAAGCTATTTAAATTATTTGGATTGCATTTTGGATTATTTGCTACATATATCATGTTTTTTGTCTTCAGAGAAAGATCTTGGAAGCATATTTTTTTAAAAGGATTAGTTTTTCTTGCTTGCATTTGCATTCTTAATTGAGTGCTGGTTTCAGCAAGGGAGTAAGACAATATACAAATGTTTGTATGAAGACTTATAAACATCTGTTTTTTTAAGAATCACATTCTTACAAATACTACAAAAAAAATAAAAAAAACACCTCCATTTAAATAAGTAACTTATCTCAATTACCTCAGGGCTTTGAGAACGGCATCACTTACAGCCCTGGTACGTTTTGTCTTTCACAACCCATTTCTGCAACTGTGTGTTACACAGAAGAAATATATATAATGAGGCACAGAATACACAAAGTCTACAGTCAAACATACCAAGGCTGCTCTGATACACTGAATGCCAGTAAGCCACTTTGGTGCAAGAATGCTAAAGACATTCCTCTTTCTCTTTTGTGATGAAAGTCTTTTTTCTCTATCTTGAAGCTAATAAAACATGAAGCTATTTTTTAACCAAGAAACAGGAAGTGCAGAAACCTCTATTGTGAACACTATATCATATATGTAAAACTTAATAAAAGCTTTACCTCTAATGTTACAAAGTCATGACACTGGCGACTCCTTCAAATATTACACTATATAATATTAAACATCTCCTTGAAAAAAACATATTTACTTTTAATCTGTTTATATGGCAAGTACTTGTGAACGTTTCTGTGTAAGAAACAATAATGTATTAGAATGAGTACATGAATATAAATCTTGTAGTTGGAACTATTGTCTGAGCTGCTATTATAGAAAATTAATAAATACCTCCTAAATCCTCCTTTGAGCATTCAAAAGCATAGGTGGTCTAACCTTAAGTAACGGCTTTATCCTGGGAAAACTGGATGCAAGGCAGGAATACACCCTACAGATTCTGCTTGATATTCATTCCTAAATTTGATCTTCTATCTTTTTTTCACAACCTGGTTTATTGAAGCTGACAAGGTGGTAAACTGACTCATCACTCAGATACAGTTTCATTTAATTCTACAGTGATCCTGTTTTAAAATTATACTAATTACATTTATATTCTACCCTTAATTGTTTTCATCTAATCAATCATAGATGCATGTTTAATTGGTTTAGTTGAGCAAATATTCTACTATTCATCTCATGTTTTCATGCCATGACTCTCTTGGTTCAGTTGTAAGTGGAGACCAGCCACAGAACCCACCAGTTGATATAAATTCCTAACTTGTGAGTGTAGTCATCCAGCTCCATACCTCTAGCCATCACAGCAGAATCCATCTCAGTCTTCCAGTGCTGCCTTCATCTAGTCCAAGACACATGCTCCACCAAGGGCATTGATGTAGAGAATATGACTGAATATAGTGCCCAAAACTGTATCCTGTCCTTCAACTTGGCTTCATGTTTTCCCAAGAAGACGATTTCTTACAGCCAGAAGATGTAGGACATTAAGGTCTTTCTGAGCAGTCAGTCAAATGAGGGACATGAATAGCTCCATTATTCAGAGTTTGTTGAAGTAGTTATACAGCTTAACATTAGTGAGATAATCATATATATGTTCAGTATGACCCTGTTCTTCCCATCCATAAAACTTCCCTTGCTGTTTCAAGAATGAAATAAAAGCCAAGAATTTGATTATTTATGCATAAATAAGGCAGCAGGATGAAGGAGATTAGTATCCCATTCCCCAGTAAAAATGAGATGTTGCATCTACAGCAAGTGGATCACCACTGATGGGACTTGGTGATCCTCTAATCAGCTTACAATATAAACACATGCTGCACTGCTAGTAACACGTACACTGCACACAATTACAGTATTAATCTCAAGTCACAAATCTCACTCTCATTCTTTATTTCATTAATGCTCCATTCAATCTGATGATTGTATGCATATTTGGTATTAGCAGAATGATATGGAAACTCTTTCTCCATGAATTTTTGTGGAATAAAATGTGATGGAAATTCTGCTAATGTCTCTGCTGTCCTGGTCATGGATCTTGTGCCTTGTTCTCAGACAGCAGTGGTGGTAGTGGTGGTGTGGTAGACAGGTGTGTGACGGCTCATTTTGGTGCATTAGACCCTGCCATGCATCAGTTGGAAAATGAATCACACTTTACGTGCCTCAGTACTCAGCTCTCTCTTCTACTGCCTACACAGCAAAAAGAACAACAAGCAGTTCTCCATCACACACAACTAATAAGCATACACTTGGGATACATTTACAGCCTGACATTACAAAGAGGAAAAGATTTTGTTGGTGTAGAGAAACAGTTGCCATGGCTCAGTTCCACTGAAGTTTAAGGGACATTATTGTTCATTCCTTAAGGTCTGTGGAAGGAAAGTCTATGATTGGTCACAATTTTTTTTCCTTTTTTAAAGCTTGAGATTGTAAGGCAGGCTATTAAAGGTCTGGCAGATGTGTCATCCTCACACCCTACCAACCACATCCATTAATGCATTATAATCAGTTAATACTTTACCAAAAATTAAAAGACCCTGATTTGCTAATAAATAAAGAAAAAAAGGGAAAGAATTACACTCCATCTATGTTCTATATTGTGAATATACTGATAGTGATAGTATCATTACAGTCGTTTCAAGTTTACAGATTAATTTGTATGAAACTCATCAAAGCTGCTGTTACTTGTTAGATTTCCTCTGAATTCATGCTTCCCCATTCTATCCAGCTTATTTTAGTGCTGCTGTGGTCCTCCATGTGGAAAAAATTGAGTTATTTCAGACAATGTTGCCCCTTTGACTTCTCATTCTGCTTTTCAACTTCTTTTTTTAAAGATAGTGATTTTTCCATGCAAACACTGACCTCTGTGCCTCCTGGAGCTTGACACACTCACTTTTCTTTGCAGTTTACCTAACTCGTGGTAAGCTGACTGGAATTTTTTCCCTACATTCTCTCACTGTGCCTTTCACTTCTTTCCTTAGCTTTTCCCTTCTCCCTGTCCTTTTTCTCCTGTGTAGCAACTTACTCTCTTAATTTCTTTCCCAATGTGCATAGTTATCCCACAAAACTGCTTTCAAATCACCTCCAGACTGAGCTTTATGAAAGGTGGCACCTTTGCTGAGTTGGACAGGCTACTATTAGTCACTTTTATAATAAGTAAACCTGATTTGTCCAGTTGTATGTTAACCTTTCTGCATTCAGACAAGTCAAGATCAGTGCCAGTGGAGCACAAAAATAAAAGCTGAGCTAATGCACTTACTAAAGAGAGACATAGTTAATGCCCTGGGAGATGGAGTGAAAGTTTGAAAGAGAGAGAAAGACTCATTAAGCACAGTATACTATTTGGTCAAGACTGGCTTGAGGCCAGTTTAACTAAACTAAACAAGCTATTAAAATGAATTTCATTCTGTGCGTGACAGACAGATAAAAGCTGCTTAGCCAAATTAGCCTCTTAAAAGGCATAAGTTCACATCTCTCATTTTTCTTGCTTTCTCTTTTCTTTTGTACACTAATACTTTCTAACAAGAGTCTAAGAAATGAAAAGAACAATTGAGAAAAAAGAAACAAAGAAGGAAACAGGAATGGAGACTAAAAGAGAGGCTGATTGCTCCTCTACTTGCATGGCTTTGATCAAAATGCTGATGAGGTTATGCTGGAATTGTGTGCTTACTCTCAGCCTCTAATGAGAGAATTAGGGAATAGAGTGACTCTTTCCCCTATACTGGCCATGCTTCAGGCAAAAAAACATGAGAGTAAGGGGCTGAAAGAAAGGATAATTAGTCTGGTCCAATAAATTTGTGTGAAGCTTCACTTTTCACCTTGTAAGAGAAAATGTTTCTCATGCATATAGGCAAGTGCCCTAGTTATCAGTTCACTACTAAGTTATGAGTAACAGTATAAGAAAACAGGTTTATTCCAGGAATTCTAACAGTCTTTCACAAAGCAAATGATTGCATGTCTGCCAGAAATCTCTCTTGCGTGTCTGACAAGAAACTCATTGATAATTCTACCCCACCATGCCTGAACCTATCCCATGAGTTGCTGTAAAACAAAAACCTGCAGTCATTAATAGAACTGAATAATGTGGCCATATACGGTTAGGTCTGTAAGTTCTTGGACAGTGACACAATTTTCATATTTTTGTTACAAAGATGTCATTGAAGTCTAGACTTTCAGCTGTAATTCAAGAGGTTAACGAAAAAAATATATATATTGCATTAACCTGTGAGGAATTACAGCAGTTTTTATATAGTCACTCCATTTTCACAGGCTGAAAAGTAGACAAACAGACAAATTAACATAATTATAAATATAAGCATAATTTGTAATACCAGGCTTGGGGAGTAACGGAATACATGGAATGGCCTTATGTATTTATGATACAAAAAAAGGTAATTGTAGTCTGTTATAGTTACAGAAAAAAGCTGTAATCAGACTACCGAAACAGTTAGTAAAAACAGAGATTATTTAAAGGATTACAATTTTATGAAGTGAATAAGGGCTGCAACAACTAATTAAAAAAATCAATAAAAATCCATAATAAATATAACTGCCAATAATTAAATTATTAGTTGAACTGTGTTATGAAGCGCATTGCTCACTTCATGAAAAAAACATTTGAGTGAAATGGCAGAGCAGAAACATCAGTAGGACTTTCTTTATGGTAAGAAACCCTTTACTGTCCACTACCCTGCTGGCCTCATGACATATCTTGTATTTTAATGTGAGTACTTATCTTTTGTTTGTGGGAATGTGAGGAGAAGTGTGATGTTCCTGCTTAAATTGTGCAACATTGTTAGGTTTTGTTAAGCAGCATGTAGGAAAGCTATTCGAATCAATTAGCTTAAAAAATAAAGTCAAACTAGCCTTTTTTTCCCATCCTGCTTTTGGTTTACGAGTCGATCCCAAAAAGAATCAATTCTCTAATCTTGGCCATTGACATCTTGGCAATCTTTGATGTCAATTTCATACACTGAAAATGATTTGCCTTGTGCGTGCACACAGCGAGCAAAATGAACTTAGCATCGGAGAGTTTCAGTGATCGAAAGAGGCAGCTGATATTTATTTTATTTTTATTTAGAATTTCTGTGTTTGAAATTTGAACAAATCATATTTTGAAATACAGATAGACAGCCACAGAAAGTGTGGTAAGTGATTAAAAAAGTGATAAGCAGTAAATGATGTAGGCTAAATACCATCACCTTGAGTTAGTCTGAGTGTATATTCAGTTCCATTCATATATAATGGTTATACTGAATGAGTATCACCATTCATTTGGTCGATATTAGCACTTGATAATGGAATGTTTGGATGCTGTCGGCACCCACTCTTGCACGTTCACTCAGGTTTGTTGACGGTGGAGTGGCTGGCTGCTTTAATGTCCCAGGGCGCCCTCATGTCTGTGTTACCTGCTGGCTCTCTCTTTTAGTTATGCTGTCATAGCTAGCCCTGCCG
>JAQQZU010000019.1:8007919-8027359 GCA_030068025.1 Parauchenoglanis punctatus | reverse complement strand
GTATGTTCAGTTACAATATGTACTGTTATATTGTTCACATTTGTGCACAGCTCTACCAAAAGGGTGTTTATGTTTATTCTACATAAGTGACTGTAGAGTATTTTTCTTTTGCACAATGTTGTAGAATTACAAACAGCCTACACAGTAAAAATGTGAAACATACGTATTCAGTGTCTTGTACTCACTTACTTCCCTAACTACAGGAATGTCTAACTTTACTGTAGATTTTACTGTAAATGGCTGTACAAAAAGTGTATAGTGCTGTCTTGAGCATTTTCAGGTAGTGTCACTGAGTTCTGACCTTTTTTTGCATTGGAAAACACTGAGAGAATACTGTAAACTGTCATAATGAAAACATGACAAAGCCATTTGACTATCTTGTTCATAAAGATGGTGTCAAGACTTCTCATTTTGATGACACTGGCAGTTTCATTGACATGAATACTTGCTTTTGAGTTTGCAACCAATTGTTTTGAGAAATACACTAACTGCTGTGCAAATGTTAATAGTGATGTGAGAAAAGCACCAAAGCGACTGAGAAAAACTGTAACACAATCCACACTCTATACTTTTTTATTCATTTATTTATATTGTATTTTGAACTGCTTTCAGTGCATCTCACTGCCTTTAGTCACCACTGTAATTTTGCTATATTGCATACACAAATTAAAATTCTATATTTTGGAGTAAATCAGGCCCTGAATAGCATACAGTAGAGAACAAAAACATTTTTTGATGTAATCAGTTACATCAAGCAGATTCAAATGTCTATATAATAATTGAGCCAATATCTGCCACCTACCTAGTCTGTAATACATGGCTAATTATTGAGTAAATGCTATAGATTATGGAATTTACAAAGTTAAGAGATGACAACAATTAATAATGTCTGATAATAACATGTTACCACTTCACAGAATACTCTATGTGGAATTGCAATGTGGAATTGCAATTTGAGAAAATTATTTATTGCATGAACAGGTAATTCACATAGATTTAATTTCAGATTAAGATTTACCTAAAATAAAATTTTAAATAATAAATTCTTTAATAATATGGCTTAAAGGAGTAAGATATATTTTTGATAAATTATTAAATAAAAATTGTCTATTTGAAAAGTTATTCAGACTTTGGGACCCTGTTGTATCTTACGATTCATTATAATGACCATATGTTTTTCTAAGAAGATTTTTTAAAATAATGATAGAGAACAATGATGAAAAACATATGCAATGAATGAAAAAGTTAGATTTTTTTTTGTTGTTTGTTTTTTCAATAACAAGTTTAGATGGGATGTTTGGATGCTGTTCCTTCATCACTTTTATGCAGTTACTCAGGTTTGTTGATGGTGGAGTGGCTGGTCATTTACATTCTTATGACATTTTGCAGATGCACTTATCTGCAGAGCAACTTATATTTATCTCCTTCATACAACTGAGCAGTCGAGGGTTCCGGGTCTTGTTCAAGGGCCCAGAAGTGACAGCACTGGGATTTGAACTCAAAAACTTCTGAGCAGTAGTCCAATGTCTTAACCACCGAACTACCACTGCCCCAACTGGCCACTTCATGCCCCAGGGTGCCCTCATGTCTGTTTTACCTTCTGGCTCTCCCTTTTAGTTATGCTGTCATAGCTAGTCTTGCTGGAGTCTCTCATTGCACTCAGCACACAATGTACACTGTTCTTAATCATTACATAGCAGAGCATACCTAACAATTTGTGTTTCTCTCTCTCTCTCTCTCTCTCTCTCTCTCATTACACAAGCGATTTCTATAATACCAATGATCCTGACCCCTTCTGCTCACCAGACTGGCCTGATTAATCCTGATGTCCTACTTTTGGTTGTAGTTCTAATCACTTGGAAACCACTCGCTCCTGCTGAGAATGGCCCCATATGAACAGCCTAAACATACACTTTCCTGTATGAAACTGTGAAAATGGCTCTGTACTGCTGTTGATACTGCTGTCTTGTTCATATCATGGTTTCCTCATCATGTAATCTCGAAGAGTTTTTCCATGCCACCATTGACAATGGCTTTCTCATTAGGGATAAATTTTGTAAATTCATATGTTTAGAATTTATAACTGGAATTTATATATTTGTGTAAAGCTGCATTGTGAAAATGACCATTGTTAAAAGTGCTATACAAATAAAATTGAACTGAATAAAATAATAAATGAATGAATTAATTAAAATAATTGAATTAATTTAAAAAATATTATGGGAAAGCCCTGCAATTACTGCATTATCTGTGCATATGTTGCACATTCATGCAACTCTCTAATCAGCCAATCATGTGGCAGCAGCATAATGCAAAAAATCATGTAGATCAAGAGCCTCAGTTTGTGTCAGTGTACACAGAATGCCGCAGAGGAAAAAAAATCCAGGGTGAAACACCTTGTTGATGAGACAGAGGAGAATGAACAGACTGGACCTGACAGGAAGTCCATAACTTTTATATATATGTGTGTGTGTCTGTGTGTGTGTGTGTGTGTGTGTGTGTGTGTGTGTGTGTGTGTGTGTGAGATGTTCCATCAGGTGTTTGGATTAGGGGAAATTATACAAAAATCAAAGTAGACAATTACTTCCAGATATAACAAATTAAAGCAAGCTGAATATTGATCTGGATCAAGGTGTTGGAATGGCAAAGACAAAGTCCAGACCAAGTCATTGAGATGCTGTGCATAAACATGGTTCTATATGCTACTGAATTATAAGGTATACTTACTTTTTCTTACCTAGTTTCTGAATGTTGGCTTACTTTTTGAAAAAAAAATAACTACTTGCTAATAACTAAATCTGTTATGTTTGTTATCACCTGGGGTTATTTGTTTGTTTATAGAAGTTGCTGAGGACCACACAATTGTTATTTATTCTCTGTTAAATAAAAACATAGAATTAAAGGAGGGTGCACTTTTTGTTGTTACAAATATAGGGTGAAGGGGCAGGATGCATGTGCAGTACAACAGTTCATTGAAATAAACACAGGCAAACAAATCCAAATTGTGAAGCAGGTACATATACAGGAGACAGGTAGGATCAGTCAGCAAACAGCTCAAGAGTTTCTAGAGTTCACACAGAATGGTGCAAGAAAACAAAAAATATCCGGTGAGTGGCGGGTCTGCAGGCTGAAACAACTTGTTGATAAGAGAGACCAGAGGAGAATCACCAGACTGGTTTGAGCTGACAGGAAGTCTATAGTAACTCAAATAAAGCACTCGTGGTGAGCAAAAAAGCATCTAAGAACAAACAAAACATCAGACATTGAGGTAGATGGACTACAACTGCAGAAGACCACATCAGGCTCCACTCTAGACAGCCAAGAACAGGAATCTGAAGCTATCATGGACATAGACTCACTGGACATAGTCAACTGGACAACTGAGCCTGTGCCCTTGATAGCCTCAAATTCCTGTTCTTGGTTGACAGGAGTGAAACCCAATGTGGTCTTCTGCTGTTTAAATCCAGTGTTATGTTTTCTGCATCTGGGGAATGGGAAGGGTCCAGGTGATGTAAATTTCATCATCAGAGGGTGTTATTTGATTTTACATACATTTACATATTTGTTATCTTCTGTACTGTTTTTTTTTTTTTTATTAAATCTATAAGAAAATATAAACCACAAAAAGAATTACTGTGTTTTACATCTATTATTCATGAGTTCTTCATTGAAAAATATTCAGTAATTTGTTAATCACAAACAGCTCTTTATTAGAAAATTCAGTATGGAAATGTCACAAGTAGTGTAGTTACTGAAATCTAAATACAACAAGAAATATACTGTGCTGAAGTCTATTATAGGCTCCTTGGAAAATTTTAACATTTCACATTAACATCATAATTCACACATACACCACTATATTCTTATACTCAATCATTCTTTCTTTTATTTAATGTCATATTCTCATACACACAGTATAATCTTGGTAAAATCTTACATAGTTGCCCATACTGTGCATCTTCTAGACAGCCCCTGTGTTTCTGAACGATTAGCTCAGAAATTAAATTTAGAGGAAATTAAAAAATACATTAATTTGTACTTGGTTCTCTGTCCAATGCAGAGAAAGAAAATACACATCTTGTCCTTTTTGTGTGTTAATTTCTTGATAAATAAAAGATAGATAAAAGATTCTCAAATGTGCACCAAATGTCCCACTATAAAACCAACACGATGACTGGGAAAGTGGGCAACGTCCGTGAAACCCTGTCTCTTATCTTTATCAAAAATAACCTCAGGAATAGATCTCAAGAACTGAGAATTTAGTACTATGTCTGTTTCAATCAAACTTGCTTCCATTTCAAAACTCTCCCACACAAACAATTTTTTTCATTTGTATATCCTATCATTTTGTCTTACATTCACTGTCATTTTATTGCTTACACATGATTATTTGTATTCACATGTACTATTTATTTCTCTCACATATGCTATTATTCTGTTTCAAATATAATATAATTGTACTTATACATATATTAGACATTTGTTTCACATACACTCTTAACTTCATTTAGATATAATACCATATTTACATACACATACTTTTGTCCTCAGTTAGACAGACTATGGAATTATGAGAGTATGATAATAAATAAAAGTGGGTATAGTAGTATAGTAGTAGTGGGTATAGTAGCACTTACATGCAAGAGTATAGTGGTGTACGTATTAGTTTATTATGTGAAACCAAGAATGCACTATCTCTCAAGGGACCTCTCATAGAACTCCCCGTCTATGGTCCTATTGTCACTGAGTGGCCACACACAACACTTTACTTCTGTACTCACTTCTGGCTTTCTGTGCTTTCCTTTTTTAAGTGTTTGCACTATGTACTGCAACAGATAAAGCAGCTCTTCCTTTTTTTTTTGCAAGAATATCTGAATTTTGATGTAGACACCGATCTACTTTGCACGTGTCCTCCAAGCACATGCACCAAGTGGACTAGAAAGTAATATAACAGAAACAACTACAATTACATGCTGTTTGCATGGATATCCATAAGGGAGTATAACAGAGCCCTTATTCCATCCACCTCAAGGTTTGATGTTTTGTGCATGTTGAGATGCTTTTCTGCTCACCACAGTTGTAAAGAGTGAGTTAGTATATCCTCCCTGGCAACTTGAACAAACCTTGCCATTTTCATCTGACCTCTCTAACTAACAGAAATTTTGTTCACTCATTTATGTAAAGTTCTGCATCTGCACAATAAATTTTTGCATTGTGCTGCTCCCACATGATTGGCTGATTAGATAACTGCATCAATGTTCAGTTGGGCAGGAGTTCCTAATAAAGTGGACAACGTGTGTATATATATGCACTTCCAGTGTCAGTTATGTTTTAAGTATTTAATCCTATACTGCACACTCAGTGATCTTATTAAGAGAATAATGGCACTTACACGGCTAAAGCTGGATTAATAGGCCTACTCTCCTAAACTATAATACTGTCAAAATGGGATTTAAATAGCAGTCTATTCCTGTCCTCTGTAACACAAATCCACACATTCAAGATTTCTGGGAACATGTCACAGGAGTGAATTAAATAAAATTTTAAATAAAAAAATGACCAGAGCAAATATGACTTGTAACAATTCTAAGTAAACTCTTATATAAAATGATTATTATTTCACTGACCAAGATCACAAAAATGCTATCTACCCTAAATATTTGGTTTATTTAATCAAGCATGAAAAAGAGGGCACTGATTTCTGTTTTTGTGAGATAATCAAGTCAGACTCCCATATTGGTTTAGGCCAATTCGCTTAAGCCTGCAGTGAGCTCTGGTGCCCAGCCTGCAGTGAACACTTGAAACATGTATTTTTCTGATAAAATAGCAATTGCAGGATTGTAAATGCAGTTAAACAACTGAAAGTTTATTATTTATTTCATATATGCTCACTGAGCACTTTATTAGGAACACTAGGTAGGGCTGCACGTTGCTCTCAAAACAGCCTCAGTTTTTTATGGTATGGATTGCACAACATGTTGGAAACATTCCTTTGAGATTCTGCTCCATGTTGCAATTCCTGCAGATTTTTTCAGGTGAACTTTAATACTACAATTAATTCTACAATTCTCCCATTCTTCCACATCCCAAATCCCATATCCACATTCCACTTGGAGGAAGTAGCGATTAGAACACATAAGGCAATATCAAGGCCAGACACAGCCCTCCATGCCTTTTAATCAGGCCTGCCAATAAACACTGACAATAAATTTAATGTGGCCTATGAACTGGTGTTTAAATTTATGTCTGTAACAATGCAACATTGAAACACAGGAGGTGCGCCTATGCTCCATTCTTGTACGTTTATCAGGGAATTTGGCTACAAAACAAACATACATGCTATCTACTTTTTCAATGATAGCTAGCATGAACAATGGCCAAAAATGGACAATAAATATCAACAATTTCAAGGAAGATGAAAAACAGAATATTTATTTTGTGAATGCAAAAAAAGCCAATGTGTCTTGTGAGTCAAGAATCATTGGCATTTAACAAAGAATATAGCATGAGCATTGAACAATGGCTGCAAAAATTTAAGGAATTAAAAACCACAAAATATTTTTACTTGCATCAACAGCCAGAGTGAGGGAGCTGTGAAGGCAAGTTTCTTCACAGTGGAGGAAATAGCAAGAGCATGCAAGTTTAACAAAAAATAGATTGAAAAACTATGCAATGTTGTTTGCCCCAGCATTTGTGACTATGAGTCTCTCCTGAAATACCATGGCTAGTTGAAATCTCATGGCAAATCTACTAGGGTCCAAAAACACCAAATCTCATTCTCTCTCCCAGATTTATCCAGACCCTCACAGAAAAACCTCCAAAATAGTATTATACTTAAGTCATGCTTTGTTGAGTCTATAACCTGGGACATTGATTAAGAAATATAGAACACACCAGAGATTAAAAAACTCCCACTCCCACAGTGCCCAACTGGGAAAAAGTATGTACCCTGACACCTCCACAAGAAGGCAATCACATATGGGTTCCCACTTCCCTTGCTACAGGACACCCTGGATCTTACAGAATACAACAACATCCTCAGTGCAAATACTGGTGGTTCATCTCTTCATGTTCCATCTATGCCCAAGCCAAAGTACCTTGTACCCTGCCCACAGGACATCTATACTCTGCCTATTCCACAGAGATACCATAAGTATCTCCTACTGAGGATCATTTCTCCAGTTCTATGAAACAAATCTAAACTTTTGATAAACCAGAATCCTTGTGTGTTCTTCCACAAACATTCCAACAAATCTCTCTCCTCCTTGCAGAATCAATAGAACCACACAGATTAAAAAATTTCAGCTCTATTGTGCATCTCTGAACATTCCACATTTCTTCAGTATAGGTTAATGTCTCTGATGCTGATGCACAGTGAGCTCTGATTCTGTGATTGGACCAGTCTGAAAATAAATAAAGGGGCCATCCATAGCCATTAGCATGAGCCAAGCTGTTTTTTTTTCTTTCCCTCCTCTTTGTTTTAATAATTGTGCTCTATTTGTGTATCCCATCCATTTTTCCCAGTAAACAACATGCACAAAGACTGCAGGACTACACTCTGTGGACTGGGTGGAAAGCAAAGATAAAGCAAAATAGAGAGAAACAGAGAAAGAAAAAGTAGTCAGCACTCTCTTTCTCTCTCCCTCTCATTCTCTATGGTGATTGAACTTCTTAACATCTTTTCAAAAAGCGCTTAAATGCCCGGAGGCCAGAGGAAGAAACAAGCTAATGGTGGATAGGGAGGCCTGAACAAATTTCAGAGGCCTTTCCTGCTCGCGTTTGAGGCTTGAAAGCGAGCTCCTGCCTTTCAAGTTTCAAAGTCCTCCTTCCTCCCGCAGTGACACTGAAGGATTTGAAAAGGAGGTAATTGTGCTCACTGCAGCCGTGATCACAGGCTCCTGTTCTGGCTCTAGTGTTTCTCACCAGCGCTCTGTATCTCTGTCCAATCTCTCTTTCTTTATCCCTTACTTTCTGCTTCTCTCTTTTAATATTATGCTTTTTCTATTTTTCAGCCTATCTCTCTCACTCTCAAATCCACCCTCATTACCTATCTCTTCTTTTCTTTTCCCCTCATAACCTCTCCCCATCTCCTCCTCTGTCTTTTGCCCCTGATAACCTTCTTGTTAAACCCAAGTATGCAGATATGTGCCTTTTAATAGACTGCATTGGCTGGTGTTGCATTGTAAAACCCTGGCCCCAGATCCCTTCAAAAGAAATGAGTTAAGAGCCTTAACGAGAAGCAATTTTCATTAAGTCTGTCAGAGCAAACAGGAAAACTACAAATAATACAGAAAATTTTAATAAATTGGTAAAAAGGGTTCAATGTGGAGTGTTACCATCTTCTTTTGGCAAATGGTGTGTCCATTAGAGTCAATCTTTTCAAACTGGCATTCTGAAACTCTTAATATGTTGCCTTCAACAGTTATACATCACAGCCTTGCAATTTACCAATGCATGCAGGAGCATCTGAACACTTATGCATCATATTCCTTGCAAAAGGTTGTGTGCTTTTCATTCAGGGGTCCTACACACTGCAGAATAAACATAGTAAAGGGAAAATCCACACTGAACCTTCACTTAGGTATAAAGTAACAACACACAGAAACAGAAGAAATGGTCACATAAAACCCAAATATGGACTTCAAAGCATTTCTTATTTGCATTGCTCTCTCCATTTTCCCCTTCCACATATTTTTCTCTTTATTTAGAAAATTGACTTGATGGAAAGGCTTGTGACTTCTCAGACAATACAGGGACAATACTGAAAGCAATACTGAAAGACCTGTATTTGGCAGCAGTTTAATGGAGCTCACTTTCCAAGAGGCTTAGAAGCTACCTGTTTCAGAAACCTGGCACCTGCAGCAAACTCAGGGGATCACATGATTAGTGATAACTAAGGGGGATGGGGGGGGTGTCCAACATGAATCTCCACCAACTCCTAGTAGGCCATGGGAGCCAGAAGCTTAGCTACAAAGGAAAAGTGGGTGGTTTGCCAACAGCAGACCCATCCAGCACATTTATGAACTGAAGCAGATTGACAATGATAAATCCAGCATGTGGCTAGCACTTTAGTCTGCCAAAGCACATTCACACCCAGCAAAAAGTGGAGCAGGTGTTTTCTTTCTACTATGCCTTTTCACATTTTTGACATGACCCAGTGTAGTTTTCAATATTTTATCAGGAAACAATTTGAACAAGAGTATAAAGTACATTAGCATAAAGTACCAATACTGAGGGTCCTCGGGTTACGAAGTTTCAACATACAACGTTTCGAGTTTACAACGCTCTCCCATAAAAACTGTGAAAAATTGAGACGTGAGTGTTTACTAGTGTCGTATTTACAGACTACGTTGGCAAACTAATTTGATTGCGTGTGGTGGAAGAACACGCAGCAGAAGAATATGCTGAATTTATATTCTAGATTATGATTTTACAACTTTAACAAAACAGTTTGTTGTGTGACATTATTTAAACATTATGTTACATGCTGGGTAATTATCATGAGGCCAAAAGTATTATATAAACATGTTTTGCTTCTGTTATGCATTCATGAGGATGTAACCACTCCTAAATATCTACATTTGGTGAAAACACTCATCCTCACCACCTGTTCTGGACCAAAGGAACACTGGTAGGTTTTTCTCATAAATGTACAACTTTAATCTCAGAAATTCAGAGTTTTTCCTAAGAATATTACCATCCTCCCCAGCTCTGTATTTTTTTTTAACCTTCAATGGTCCTAATATGCCATCAATGGGACCCTCCCTGACTCCTTACCCAGAAGCCAACGGGGAGTGGGGGTTTGGGGGATATGAAAGCCGAGGCAACTCTTCTTTCTCCTCTTCCCATTCGCTTCAAATCAGCATCAGTAAAAAGGCTTAAGAGCTCTGCAAAACTGCCATCCTTCCTCCTTCTAACCCCCACCTCCTATCCCTCTGACTGAGGAACAGCATTCTCTGAGAACAACCTCAACAACTCATGCATGTTCCATCAAGAGTGAATGATTGTGTAAGAGTGTAGCCTGTGTGTGAAAGTGCCTCTCCGATGGTGGACAATGGTGCATTTGGCCTATTCAGAGTTTGGCTTTTCTCTGCCATCACTTCTCTACTGCCATCAGAACCTGTTAGGGACTTGGCCGAGGCCTTGATCAGAGGGCATAATGGGATGTGATTGGTGTTAGAAGCCATTGAACTGACTCAGATAAGGCACCATAATGGAGGAAATCTTTTTTTGTGGTATATGTATAATGTGAATATAGTTATGGCCCCTAAAGCAATGTACAGCAGATATGGGCATATTTTTCATCTCTGAACTTTGACTCAACAAAATAGCTAACTACTTTCAGATTACATTTTGGATCTTTTCCTTAGTGCTTAATGTATTTCAGAGTTGACACTAATCCAATATATTTTTCTGGTGCCAAAAACAGATCAATTCCTTTCAGTAATGCTACTGAATTTTATTACTGAAATTGGAGAAATGTTTGGTTTTAAAATTATTTGGCCTATACCTAATGCTATCCATGACAGCCATGTTTTAAATGTACTTTACAAGTTTTTGCAAGTTGACTGTTAGAGTGTCTCATCCCTCAATCAGCACTGTCTACAGCCAAAGCTAGGATGCTCCGAGTAGTGCAAAATCACCAGAAGGTCAGAAAAACCCAGCCAACCCTCTAATACTCGTTTCTGTTTTATTTTTCTAAAACTATTTACGGGTAAAAATGGCCTGGAATGTGGTAAATTTGTTATCTGAACTTAACATTATTGTAAAAATAAAACATAAATTTTCATTTTGTAGCTTCACTGATTTATGTCAAGATTCATTCCATTAGTCCTAGGGTGTATACATGCAGGTAAATCGAACACACTGAGGAGTGGCCTATTAAAACCATTTGCCAGTACAAAATGATGGCTAATTAAACACTTCAAAGGCACCTGGCTGCCATCCCAGGCTGAAACTCACTAGCTCCCTTGTGCCTCCTCTTCTCCCTATTTAAAAACATGTTAACTCCTATCAAAGGCTAGCAGGCTAATTTAACTTCTGACATTTGATATCTGAAGAATAAGAAGGATCAGCCATTTAGCCGGAAAGGGATTACTCTTCTACAATTCTCCCCCCTCCCACCCATTTACGCATACTCTCTCTTGCTCTATCCTTCGCTTCTGACCACCCCCAACACAAAATACTCACTTTTAGTCAGGCCAGATTCATTAATTTGTTTGCCACTAAGCTCTTTATCAATAGCAGGGAAATGTGGCTGTATGAAGTGAATTCCTGGCATTTATTTTTGAGTGAGATTTCAGGTCTGCCAAGCTAATTACCGCATAGTTAGTCCACCGGGAGCATGTGCTGAGCATTCGCTTGAAATTTTGCTGGCATATGTAAATGATCACCTGACTACATCAAGACAG
The DNA here is from genome assembly GCA_030068025.1 of Parauchenoglanis punctatus. Lineage (NCBI taxonomy): Eukaryota > Metazoa > Chordata > Actinopteri > Siluriformes > Auchenoglanididae > Parauchenoglanis > Parauchenoglanis punctatus. The sequence goes on along the minus strand of JAQQZU010000019.1, from coordinate 8,015,948 downwards.
CAAAAGGAAAAGGAAAAACAAAACCTAGTTTTGTTTTCTGAAAATTTCTATAGGATCATGGCATGAATATTAAAATGGCCTTTTAAAAAAAATGGCCTTCTATTTTAATACAGTTTAATATTTAAAAATCACCCAATTTTTACAATTAGATTATAATGTCAATAAATTTTGTGCTCAACAAAAATCAACAAAAATTTTATGGTGAACTAAAATGTTTGTTTTATTTTTAAGCCAAAATGCACAAAACTAGATTTACTATATGAGCTGAAATTCCAGCAAATATGTCCAATCATCATACATGCACATATTTCTTTAATCAAACCTATTTTTCAGCAAAAAAAAAATACTAAACACTAAAAAAATTATTAAATTCAATATATTCACGATTGAATATGAACACAACAGCTTATTGCAAGGTCAACACAGTGACCAAGGCTGAATGCAAATAACACATACTGTTGTATCATCTACAAATGAATTAAACCTAAAGGCCAAACTTAAAATATATTAACTACAAGTAAACAATAAATTAATATTAACAATACTAATTATACTTATGAAATGGATCTGTACCAATCTGTGTTACAGTAGGCAACAGCATCAAGGCATCAGCTTCCACTTCTGACCTTTGCACCTATCAAAAGGTCATCTTGTCTGTATTGTTCCTGATCCTTTTTGGAATTCATTACCTCCCGACTAGAGTGAAATGTTTTCTGTTCTCAATTTGTCTATATGGCAATGGCTTTAAAATCTATTACTACAAACCTTATGCATTCGGCATCTCACCACATTAGCTGAATCACATGTCAAATGACATCTATAATTAATATAATTATACGATAATATAATTTGAATATTGTATTAAAAGATTACAAGACACCAAATATGAGATTATTAACCCTATTTCTAGACAGTAACCAACTAATTCCAAGATGTCTTGTCAAGTAAAATTATCTGTTCATGTAGCAAGATAATTTCACTAGTATTAAGCAATTTTATCCTCGAATTCATGTTTAATTTTTTTTTTTTTGCAGTGCACAAGCAAAGAATTACAGAAAAAAGAAGTATGTGAAATCCCCAAGAGTCTGAAAACCACTGGTATACCCATGCCTGTAAAAGCAGGTGAAACAAAATAAAATGGTGGCTATAGAACTTAACCTCAGATTATCCTGGAAAGCCTGGACATTTCACAAATGATGGGCCATGTTAACAGAAACTCTTTAGGGTTTATTTCTCTTCCCTCTTTTAGGAATATCATCCCATAGAGCAGAGATGTTTGGCATTTAAGGAAATTGCACTTAATTACTAAGCATAAGTATCATTTTATGGCATTTGTACCTTGCCTATTTGAAACTGGAAATCAATAAAAAATATTCCATTAATAATACCCACAATTTTCACTTTTTTTCATTTTCATTTAGCCCTTCCAAGTAATCACCACTTCAAGTTTCAAATACTTGTTACCCTGGCTATCAATTCAATTAATAAATTTTTTTGTACAGCTTAACATTATTTATTAAATCCTGTAAAAACATCCCATTAAATACAAATATTGAATTCACTTAAAATTATGTTTTAATTTAAAGAAGAAAAATTCTTCAATTCTACAAATTCTTCATAAATTTCAGACTAAGCTGAACCCCATTCCTGTCTCCCATCCCACATCCATTATGGTCCTTTTTTGCTTCTATTAGGTCTGGGCAATATCTAAAGATAATTTGTAATGAAATTTCTTCACTAAAGCATTGTGATAAATTATAATATCAGACCTAGCTTCGCAGGCATGTTGAGGCACAGCCCAAATAGTTAACCCTCAATTAGCACAGAATTTGCTAATTTGTTGTAGCCTAATGGCTCACCTGGTCTCAACCATTTTGAAAGATCCTAGGTTAATAATTGTAACAGGTAGCCTGGACATTTCTCTTCCAGAACACCAGAGGATGCCCTCGCCTGAATTCTGAGTCACTTCGCTTATCCCATGCACTTCCAGATTAAACACTATAAAAAGAACATGGACTTTTCAGTAGTTGTGAAGCCTTGCAGTTTGCCAGTCATCCTTATAACATGTACAATGTTATCATTCCTTGCCACATTTATGCCTTTGCCTAGCCCTGTGACTTTGATATTCATTCTGATTTCTGGTATTTTGACCTTTCCCTGGGCTTTGACTACATTTTGGATTATGTCCTGGATTTGTCTCATTATTAGAGTATTTTTTATATTGACCTGGACTTTCCTGAATTTGGATTTGCCTATTAATAAATAAATAGCTCATGGATTCTTACTGAACAATGCATTGCTCTTGCTCTGCAGGATGTAAGTTTCTTTCAAACCTTGATCTAACATGTTCAATTAAACTGTTCTCACTTGTTCTCTGTGAGCCAACTACTGCTTTGGACAGAAAGAGAGAAACTTTTAGTCTCTTTTTTAACTAAAAAAAAAAGCATAAATTATGTGAAAGAATAAATAAATTGCAACCAACCCGTAAAGGTAATCTTACTTGCAGCTACCACACAGCCACAATGATATTTTCACAATGACTCAGAAAGCTGAACTGTCTAGTTTGAGATTGGATAGTATACAGTGTTATGTAATGGGGAAAAAATGTTTTTTCATACACTGTAAAAATTCAAACAGCATTTAAGGGGTTCTATCACAATTTCCCCAGGAGTTGGATCCAAATGTAAACACACTTTTATTTTAACACAAAACAAAGGTAAGACAATCTTAACAGAGTCACATTATTTAGGGAAATACAACTGCAATACTCAGCAACAAATGGAAAAAGGTAAAGCTGTTATAGGATGCTAACCATGAGAAAACACATAAAAGGCATATAGAACAACAAAAAGTGAGTCATAATACAGAAGAAGAGATTCAAATATTGAATCAGGTTGTCCTCTGGTGGTCTGGAGGGGAACCATTTCTCTCTATTATCACAAAAAAAATTTCTACCTTCATAACAAATAAAATAAAATAATAATCCCATGAGCAGTGTCATTTTCAAAAACAAATATACTGAGGAACTCTGAGAAAGATGTATATGCCTTTTTTTGACAAAGTTTTGGAGGTTAAGTTACATCCTGATAAATTATTAATAACAATATAATACATATACACTTCCAGTCAAAAGTTTGGACACACCTTCTAATTCAATTTATTTCTTTATTTTTATTAGCAAATAAAATTTTATTTTATAGAACAACTATAGTAATCCATATTAACAAGGCACACGTTCACTGAAAAGCATTCCAGATGACTACTTCATGAAACTGGTCAAGATAATGCCAATTGTATCATCACGGTAAATGTTGGCTACTTTGAAGAATCTAAAATATGAAACATAATTTGGTTTTTTTGTTGTTGTTGTTTTTTTACACTTTTTTGTTTACACATAATTCAGTATATGCCATACATGTTGGTTCATAGTTTTGATTTATTCAGTAATGTTTTACAATGTAGAAAGCAAAAAAAAAAGAAAAACCTATGAAAAAGAGTAGGTGGGTCCAAACTTTTGACTGGTAGTGTACATGATTATTAATATATAATTTTATATATTATTACATAAATAATTAACAAATATCCTAGTAATTTCCCTTACCAACATTTGAATAGTGTAAACAAGTACTGGAATATAAAAATTTATAATCTCTAATTTATCTTATACATGTTATATTTAGAGGCCATTGGATTTTGTCTTTCAGAGAGTATATCAATGTATGTGTTAGACAGGGGCAGACCCGCTGAGGGCCCCTCCGCCTCAGTACCAGAGGAGCCCGATCAAATCCATGTCCAGAGGCACTGAAAAGGCTAAGATCTCTGCCAGCCTGATACCCATATCCCCACTGCTCAAGGAAATGAGCTCCAGAGGAGACAAGGAGGACATGAGTGTGACCTTGATGGTGCTAAAGAATTTGTCTTGGTTGAGGTTGCTTGGGGCATTCAGAAGAGAAGCAGGGAACAAAAGGGGAAAAAGGCAAATTCTAGGAAGAAAAGGAGAGTGGAGAGATAAGGATACAGAAACAGAGGAAATTGCTATGTTTGTCTGTATATGCAAGTTGTCAGTCTGACATCACAGGTCATCCAATACTTTCAGAGGGGACTATACATGAGAAGGAAAGACAGGTAAAAGTGAAATAGAATAAAACAGAGAGAGAGAGAGAAACTTATTGGAGAATTAGCCAGAGTGGAGAAATTGATGGTGTCAGTGTGCGTGTGTGTGTAAATGTGTTACGTGAGGTGCAGGGAGAGCAGCGAAATACAGAGTGCGGAAACAGTTGATTATGATTCCCTTCAAGTGATCAATGATTTCATTAATAAGACAGATCACATGCCTGCCACCTTACTGACACATCTGTGAGCAATGATCTTGGCTCTCTGTTGCTCTCACACAAACACAGACACACACACACACACACACACACACACACACACACACACACACACACACTAGCCTCTGGATTCATTCAATATTTTCCTCTTACAAGAGTAACAACTGCAAACTGAGAAGCACAGAGACAGGGGGCAAGAAATGTGTGTGAAGTGAAAGGAGTTTGCAGAGAGAGAGAGAGAGAGAGAGAGAGAGAGAGAGAGAAAGAGAAAGAGGGGGAGTGAAAATCCATTCTGAACCACATTTTCAATTAGGCTCCGCAAGCTGTTATCACAGGTGTGTGAGAATAGGGGCGGCAGGAGCACAGATGTCTGAAATGAACCCTTATCTGAGGCACAAAGCTGGGCCATGACATACTATCTGGAAATTACTTTTCGCCTGCACTGCTTACATGAACTTTATTCCTGTCTGGTGACATTACCCTCTATTTGCTCTATTTGATCATTTAAATGCCTTGCTACTGGAGGAGGAGGCACTTCCCATCTCAAGCTCTTATTTTTTCTGTCTCATACATATTTAAAAATATATTTGACCATATAGGAACCCTTTTCCCTGCACACAGGTGAGACACAGGAAGTGTTGCATGTTATGTTGTCCAAAATTCACACAGAAATATTTTTCTGCACAATGATTTCCTGCCAAACTCTACAATTTGTTTCACTCAACCCAGAGCCATGAAAAAGGGACCAATTTTTAGGCACCAAATCCAGCATCTTGCAAAGCCTTTGCATGCATTCCTTTACAATTTTCCAAGCTCCCTTCCCTCCTTTGTCTCACATCCCCCTTCTATTTTTCCACTCTCCTCTTTCTCAGTACAGCCTCAGCTCCTCAGTTGTTGCTCTGTTTCACCAACTTTTCAGTAAATTATTAGATACAAAACATCCAAACAATATTTGACAACTAGGTATTTCTTATTTCTTATTTTATTATTTATATTAAAGTCTCCTTCCCTCCTTTCCCTCTGGCTGCCTCTCTCTCTAGCTTTCTTTATAGAAGTGACAAAAGAATCAAGCGACTTTGTGGTCCACCTGCCTGGTGAATACTTGGGTGGCAGAGCACCAATCAGGCCATTGTGGTGGCGCAGTTGGTCTCTGTGAGCTTTCAGGGAACAAGGCAGAAAGAGAAGGTGAGAGAGAGGGGACACTGCATATATAACTATCCGCACAATTTTAATTTTGGGTGTATTGTTGGTTGTGTAGTAATCGCTTCATACTGGTCATACTGCATGTAAAGCAGCTGTGCTCATAAATCACATTAAAACTGGAAAACAAAATACTGATATGGAGAATGACTATAAATAGGGAAAGTAAAGAGAAAGCAAAAGCTTGATTTTAAGAACAAACTATGTTGAAATACAGTCAGTCAGATGTGCTACTGATTCTGTAACAGAGTCATTTCATATTGTTCCACCAGAAGCATGAAAACTCTCTAAAAGCACCCGGGACGTCCTGAGCAGTTGTGTAATCTCAGACATACTCCTATGAACAAGCTTAAATTTCACTTTACAGTTTTAATTAAATGCTCTCTGCATTTCCTGTGGAGTGAATCACTCACTTTTTTCTGAGTTCTATTATGAGTAAAATAGATAAGTAAATCTAAAAAAAAAATTATACAATTATTATCCTATTACTTTCACATATAATAAAAAAACAGGAGGAACAGAAGTGAAAGAGGGAAATATCTCATCATCAACTTGCCAAAATCATCTGTGGGGTGGTGTAATGCAGCCTGACAAGTTAATTATTTTCTTATGACAGTCTGTCCTACAGTATGTCATACAGTATGCATGGAGTGTTAAACTCCCCTTATACCACAGTAATTTGCCAACAATTTTTTGTGTTTATTAATGAACGACATGTTGTACATTTTGTCAGTTTATTGTTAGTTCCTGTTCACAGTTAAGCTATAGCAGCTATAAAGAGTCATTCCCCCACCATCCTCTTTTTTAACATGCAGTCAATAAGAAAAAAAATCACAGCTTGTAATGTTATTCATAAACCACAAAATGAAAGTCCTTTATCCTGAAGATTCTCACATGGAGACACTATTACAAAGTGTCACTGGAGACTCTTAAATGTTAATACATAAATAAATATCACCATACAGAAAGCTTCACCATAATAGTGATTATTTATTTTTGTTGCGTTTTAAAAACACTTTTGTGGTATGTGGTATGTCCACCATAAAAGTGTGAATGAGCTGTTACTATAGAAATGATAATGCATTAGAAGAGCATTCATATAAACCTGTCATTTGACCAATTAGATTTAAAATTCACAGCACACTGGTATAACATTTAATACCTAAGTGTTTGCCTGAGACTTAAAGAGCGATTATTTAATGTACTGATGGTTGTGTTTTACAGTGAGATATTGGGTCTTACATGGACAATTGTGCATAGTCCATATTATTATTGTGCTCAACTTGCCAAAAGAAACCTGTACACCATTACAGAGAAAACTCCACAATCATTTAAAAAAACCTGTATCGCAATTTTTCCACAACAGGAAAGCTCTGCACCATCACGTCTAATTAATGTGAAAGAGTGTAAGTTATATGAAAACAAACAGAAACACTGAAAGAGAGAGAAGGGGTATCCCTTATATATGTAAAATATATGTTTTAGGAATGCCTCAATTTAAAATATAAATAAATAACTAAAATATAGTTGCAAGTGGCGATCATCAGGGTCAGGTCAAACTGTACTGATTTCAAGTTTGAATGAAACTGCATGGTTATATGTCCAAATTTGAAACACATATGTACTGGTGAACCATTGAACCCAAAGGAGCTTGGTGTTTGATGCCATTAAAGTTTGTCTATTTTATGCCTCAATTTAAAATAAAATATAATGCCTCAATTTAAAATATAAATAAATAACTAAAATATAGCTCCAAGTGGCTATCATCAGGGTCAGGTCAAACTGTACTGTTTCAAGTGTGAATGAAAGTGCCTGGTTACATGTCCATATTTGAAACACATATTCATCACCTTGCCGGCTCATGGCTTCATTGTCATAGGCCATAGAAGAATTTGAAGATTCTGCGTTGCGGGTTTCTCGGGTCTGACACAGAATTTGAAGTTTGTGTAAAATTGCAAATACTGACGTTGTCGTAAAATCGCATGTAACACAGGTTCACATGTCACGCACCATACTTGGACATGAGAGATAGAATGTGTGTATGTGAGAGTAAAGTATAAATATCTACATACAGTAGGGTCCATAATTATTTGGACATTGATGCAATTTTGGTTATTTTTTTATTTGTATACCACTACAATGGATTTGAAATTCCTTTGCAGTCAATGACCAACAAACAAGCAGCAACTGAAGGCAGCAGCAGTTTGCAGCCTGGCAAAACATCTCAAGGAATGAAACTCAGCATTTGGTGATGTCCATGGGTTCCAGACTTCAAGCAGCTATTGACCCCAAAGGATTTTAATCCACGTATTAAAATAATACATATATATTTTATACTATTATATCCTCCTCGACCTTTCAGCAGCTTTTGACACGGTCAACCACAAGACTCTCCTGTCCATTCTTAGGAGTCTTGGTATATGTGGCTCAGCATGGCAATGGCTTGCTTCCTACTTAGAAGGCCGGTCATATCAGGTGACATGGAAGGGATCCACTTC
>JAQQZU010000019.1:7977034-7994511 GCA_030068025.1 Parauchenoglanis punctatus | reverse complement strand
ATCCATTATCTATACCGCTTTATCCATCTGGGTCACAGGGAAGCTGGAGCCAATCCCAGCATCTTCGGGCGAGAGGCAGGGTACACCCTGGGCAGGTCACCAGTCCACCACAGTATTACATATATATAAAATTATTTCTGGATTCATAAATGTATATTCAGCATTTATATGCTTCTGTGAAGCTGCTTTGTGACAATGTCATCCTCAAACAGATAATACAAGAAGTACTTTCACCTGTTCTAAAAATAATCAAATCTTCCTTTAGCGTTGGCTGTGCACCTAAATCCTTCAAATTAGCAGTTATTAAAGCCCTGATTAAAAATCCTGATCTCGACCCCAGTCAGCTGGGCCAAGATCGAACCCAGATCAAACCTCCCTTTAATTTCCAAGATCCTAGCTGTTTCCTATCCTGGCTGTAGCGCTGCAGTTATGCTCATACCTACATTGGAATAGCATTCATGAAATGTATCAGTCAGGATTTAGACCTCACCATATCACAGAGCCAGCACTAGTTAAAGTGGTAAATGGCCTACTACTGGCCTCTCATCAGGGTTGTGTCTCCTTGCTTGTGTTGCTTGACCTTAGTGTAGCTTTTGATACCATTGATCAAACTATTATTCTTGATAGATTAGAAAAGTTTGTGAGAGTTAAGGGAATGGCCCTCTCCTGTTTCAGGTCTTATTTGACTTATCATTATCAGTTTGTTGATGTAAATGTTGACTCCTCTACACATAGTAAGGTAAAGTTTGATGTTCCACAAGGTTTCTTTTTAGGCCCTCTGTTTTTCTTTATATATGCTCCCTCTTGTTAATATTATTCATAAACATGGTATTAGCTTCCACTGTTATGCTGATGACAAACAGTTGTATGTTTCAACAAAGCCAGATGAGAGACACCAGCTTAATAAAATTGTGTGATGTGTAAAGGACAGTTGGTGCTTACTAACTTCCTTCTACTTAATTCTGATAAGACAGAAGTACTAGTACTAGCACGACATGTAGCTAGAAGTAAGTTTTCCTATTACTACGGGTTCACCATCCCATGTGTAGGCTGCTGTTAACACCAGCGCAGAGAAGTGGCTTACATCAGGAAATCCTACCAGTGGCTAGAAAAAGCAGGCCTGAAGGACAGCACAGAGGCTTTGATCATGGCAGCACAAGAACACGCCCTAAGCACCAGATCTTTAGATGCAGGGATCTACCACAGTAGACAAGTCCCAAGGTGGAGGCTGTGCAAAGTCACCCCTGAGACTGTCCAGCACATAGTAGCTGGGTGCAAGATTCAAGCTGGGAGAGCATATACAGAAGAAAACAGCAGTAGTTATATATGTGGCAATCCCAGCTGACAGTAACATCAGGAAGACGGAGCAGAGAAGATTGAGAAGTACCAAGGCCTAAAGGAAAAACTGGAACAGATGTGGAAGGTGAAGTCCAAAGTGGTCCCAGTGGAAACAGGAGCATGAGGAGCTGTGACTCCCAAATTTGGAGACTGGCTCCAACAGATTCCAGGTCCAACAACTGAGGTCTCTATTAGATCTTGGGGGCCAAGCAGCAAAGCCGATCTTTTTATTTTTCTGATCACCAAATTTTGGCCATATATATATATGACAACTGATTTCTAAAAAACTACATTGTGTTATGTTTTTACTGCACAATACTGTACAATCCTCTACATTTATCCACCATCCAGCCACTTTTTACAATTGTCACTGGTGGCAAGCAGTTCCTGACCACATGGCAGGTAATACACATTCCTGTACTCTCCATAAACCTGAAATGGTGAAAATGCTTGTTTTCTTGACTTTTTTTTAGTTGTCTATTATCAGTTCTGTATGGTTCAATCATTTACTGTATAACAATCTTATAAAATGGTTAATCACAGTACAATGTAGTTTTACAAGTCTGAAAAGTAATAATTCTGAAGTAAATACAACTGCGTGCAGATCTGTAGTGCCCAAGCACTCCTTGCAGTTAGCATCCCTAGTGGCTAGTTCATGCCAAGATTTACAAAACCATAAAGAGACGATACATGAATGAATGTGAACAAGTTCTGTGATGATAGCTTAATGCTAACTGTTTGTTTAAATTTGATTGGCTGAAAGTGACCAGTTTTTGATGTAATTATTTGATAATTAAAAATCCAGTCACAGATTAGCAGATAGATTCAGCACAAAAAATTCAACTTGATTGGACTTTTGGTTCCTGAGAAACAGCTATTTGAACTATGTTTTTTTCAGTAATTTGGCAATCATCAAAATTACACTTGCAGATCAGCACATAGATGCTAATGGAAGAAATCACAACTTAACATTGATGTTGTGTTGTACCACAGTATCCTGTAAAAATTCTCATCTGAAGTGACTTCTACTACTTCTGCCTTCTACAAGGAAAAGCTGGGAATTTCTGAACTAGATTGTTGCAAGCTCCAGAACATCTTTTCTTCACTACCTAACCTACCAGCTCCATCCTCACTGAATGAAGACTTTTATGATGAGAAAAAACCTCTTGACAAAAAACCTTCCTGACATTCACTCTAACCCCAACTTCTACACTAGAAACTCAAAATTATCCTTTTCTTTTTCTCTGGTACATTTTTCTAATCTAGCAACAGACTAAATGTTGTCAGTCATCTTGTCCTGCAATCTTACCACTTGCCCACTGGATCCAATCCCTTCCACAATGCTCCAGACCACCTCACAAGACCTCCTCCTTTCATTACTACTATGAATGGCTCCATAACATCTGGTCATGTACCAACTGCATTCTAGAGAGCAAAGTGTAATCCCCAACTTCTCTCTTTTATTTCCAAAATCCTTGAATGCACTGTCTACAATCACCTGTCCCTCTATCACAGAACAACCCTGAATATCCTAACCAGTCTGGCTTCAAATAGGCATAGTCCACAAGGACTGCCCTTTTTGGCCAAATGCTAGTTCAGTCAAACTATTAATAGTCCTCATCCTCCTCAACCTTTCAGCAGTGTTTCATACAGTCAACCACAAGAGTTGTCTTGTCCATCCTCATGAGTCTTAAAATTTGTGGCACAGAATTGCAATGGTTTGCTTCCTACCTGGAAAGTCGGTTATTCCAGGTAATGTGGGATATCCACATCTGTTCCACACAGACTTTCCACCGGTGTCCCAAAAGGTTCAGAACTTGGACCTCTTCTGTTATCCCTCTATACTCAATCTTTTGGTGAGGTCATATCCTCACATGGGTTTTCATACCACTGCTATGCAGATGACACTTAACTCATACTCTCCTCTCCTCACTCAGACACTCATGTTTCAGCTCAGGTCTCAGCATGTCTGGCTTGTGTCTCTCAGATGACAACTCATCTGCTGAATGTTAATTCAGGCAAAACTGAACTGTTTATCATACCAAATGATTTATCCCCATTTCACTATCTTGCGATCTCCTTGGACAACTCTGATCTGACCTTCAGGAACTGCACAAAACCTTGAGGTTACCATGGACAATCAACTGTCCTTTCCCTCTCACATTTCTAATCTGGCCGGCTCATGTTGATTTCTCCTTTACTATATCTGAAGGATTTGTCCATGTCTATCCACACAGGCCACCCAGGTGCTTTTTCAGTCCCTTGTCATTTCGAGACAGGACTACTGAAACTTGCTCCTGCTGGTGTGCCTCTGAGCATCATTCAGCCTCTGCAACTGATCCAGAATGCAGTTGGTGTACCAAGAACTGGTGTTGACAGCCCAATTTGTAATACACATTTACACACATCTACACTTGAAGGGCCAAAACTTTTCTTCTTTATTCTATACTTTATACTATTTTTACCACTGCGGAATAAAGATGTGTAGCTTCTAACAAAAAAACATGCATTCTCAAAGTTCATCCCACAACATATCAACAGAATGTAATTAGAAAGCCACAAACACAGTCTCCCACTCATTAACGCATTAATCCAATCACACACACCAACTTCCAATGCTTTGCCTCAGCATGTGAATAAGAGGGGATAGCACACAGATTCATGTATGTAAATACAGAGATGGGTAATAAGTTTCCACAGCTTATTTAGCCTGTTTGCATTGATCCGAAGACAAATCACTTTGCCGCTGCTCCCACATCAACCCTCTGTGTCATTAATCATATCACTAATTAACCCAAACACTTACCAGTGTACTCTCTGTGCACTCACTCTTTCCAGCTCATTTTCCACAAACTTAAACTCAGATTTTACATATCTCTAACCACCCAACATTTAACAAGCAGCTTTTTCATATCTAAAACAATGCTTTACATATGCTTAGAACCTAAAATAATGCATAGTGAACTGTTATGACAATATAACAAAAATCAAAAATGCATATGATAACTTTTGTGACAGTTTGTTTGAAGATCACCTATACAAAATTGTATTTTATTTTAATTGTAATTGTACAAAATCTGTGGCCTGTGAAATTTTTGGAAACTTTTTCATAATATTCAATATGGAAGAAAATCCAATATGGAAGAAATTGCAAAAACACACCTACTAATATTACCGATTGGTGGCGCTACAGTGCTCAAGGTTCAAATTTGAAACTTGGTGAAAAGAATCAAGAGGCTGTCTCCAATCAGAGTGCCAAACTTTTTACAAATTGTAGAAACACAATGGATGCCTACTCAGCTTCACTGCCTGGCCCCTAATAATAAGAAAAGGTTCAAATACAATGGGTGTTTGCAAAGAGCATCTGGAGCCTTGAATGGCTCGGAACTCGCATGTGGAACTCGGAAGTGTAAATGCCATGGGGAATGCTGGAAAACCTTCCATGCTAGACATGAACATGGACTCAAGCTTATATGCTGGTATGGATTCACGTTTAGGCAGTGGCATGGTTACTTACACTTTACTTACACCTATCCCTGATTGCTAGAGCATGGGCATGTAATCAGGCATATGTGTAATCTCAGGCATGGACTCAACCATAGGCCTGGGCATGGACTCAGGCATGGGCAAGGGTTCAGACATGGATTCAGGCATAGACATGGGTATGGACTCAGGGATAGGCACTAAATCAGGCAAGGGACAGGGTACCCACCTGGGTCTGGAAATGGGTTCAGGCAAGAGTTCAAACAGGAGAAAGCAGAATACAGCATCACAGAATACAGCAGATGGAGCAGGGCAATCACTTCCTCAAAGCCAGGAGGCAGTGCAAAAAAACTATCCCCAAAGCCAGAGAATGGAGCATTAACATCATCTTCAAAGCCAGGAGTCAGAGCAAGCATGACATCAGCAAAACTAGGAGGTGGAGGACACTCAGCATCAGCAAATCCAGGTGGCAGAAAGCTCTGGAGTGAAGGTCACCCTGTCAGTCTCTAGAGGGAATTCTTGGGTAAAGACCACCCAGCCCACCTCTGGAGGGAGCACTGGAATCTAGGCTTCTAGAGGGAGTTTTGTAGTGCAAGCTGCCCATTTGGCCTCTAAAGTGCAGGCCACCCTGTCTAACTCTAAAATGTCTGTGCGGACTTCAGCACTGAACTGCTTGGGGTTATATAAACAGGGCTGTTGCTGGCAGCAGAGATGCTCAGCCCACTCACATGCTGGTTTTGTGAGCCATAAATCTCAACCACATTCTAAATGCTAAGGGAAACTAGAATACATTTTAACAGGAAATTCTTGGAAATAACTGGCATATACAATGGACCTGGAAAGGGATTCTGACAGTTATAAAGCCTAATGCCTCACAAAGAAAGAGTGTTTAGAGTGTCTAAATGGGGAAATGAAACAGAGCACATGATGGTTTGCAAAAGGCAAAGAGTCTTGAATCCGCCATGCGATGTGGAACCCCGAAGTGTACATGCCATGAGGAATCCTGGAAAACTGAGGCACGTGGAACCTGGAAGTGTTGCTTGGCAGCATCAAGTCCACAAGTTGTGCTATGGACTGCAGCGCCTAGCACTCAGAGTGAGGAGGAATGCATGGTACCAGCATTTGAGAGATTCTAAATTTTTAGAGATTGAGATTTCTCTATTCTAAATTATATTCTTTTTAAATACCAGCATGTACTTGACATACTCCTGTTCACAGCACTATTGTTTTTATATATCATACCAATAAATCAACTTGACTAAATATTTAACATACTGACACTAAGTCTATTTGACTTTGTGTACTACTAAATGTAACACCTTCTATACAGAGGTCAGACCTCACTGGCGAATTCGATCCAGCCATGAGTCAAGCAAATCAAGTAATTAAGGCCTACTGAATCTCTTGACAGCACTGCCTGACTGCATAAAGCATGATTTGTTTAACCTCTTTACTTCTAACCTTCCTACACTGGCTGAATTGCAAAATAGACCCAATCTTGAATTAATGGAAATAATTTATCATTATTATTATTATTATTATTATTATTATTATTATTTTGTTTATTTTTTTTATATTTTATCTTTAAAGTTATAAATCCTTAATAATGGTTTCCTAAACTCTATTTAAAACTGCCCTAATGTCTGGCCTACTAGCCTAAATATCCAGGGCATTTAAGGATCAATAACATTACACTTAGAGACAAGCACAGAACTAGATGTGAGTCAGTATAAGGAGTGTTTAGCAAATACTAGGTACCTATTTTAATGATTTTACTGCTGTAAGCCACCGAAACCAAGGAAAACCCCTCAATTAACATATATAGAGTCAGTTTTTTTAATGACTTAACTTATTTAGGTTGTCTTTTTGTACTTTACTTGAAACAACCTTTAAATGTTTAGATTATCATTAAGCAATTAGTAAATACTATGAATTAATCAGTAACTGCAATAAAACTAATAAAAGAAATGCAGCTCTGGAGCTGCCAATAAGTCTCCAAGAATTCAAGCCAGACAGCAGTCTCTTCTTAACACACTAATTTTCAAGGAAGCCAGTCGTGTGGTGTAGAGGGATTTGGAAGGATGAAGTGTGGAAGCCTAGGCTGCATTCTTCTGTCTAATAGAAGGAGACAAGTGCTTAGAGTGCTCCACAAAAGCCAAACATTATAAATAATTCTAAAAGCTAAGGAGGTTTCTTTATATGAGAGCCTACCTCCCTTTCTTCACATCTGAGGCTCTGTGCATGCCACCAACAAGAATTTCTTTTCAGCTATCAGTTCCAATGAACTCTGTAGACTCACAAGCAGACTTTGCAAGTTTATTTCCCTTGAACTCTTTTCTTTCCAACACAGTTTATAATATAAGATGGTAGAAAGCATACAAACTCATCTTGGTGTTCTTAAACATGCATATCACACATGCATACATTTCAGCTTGCACACAATGCACACTTAACCAGTTTACTCCAATAAATGTAACTAAGTCAGAGTCATAGTGCAACAAACGAGACACTACACACACATACACTCAAGAAGCACGGAGATGGAATGCGCTCAAATGTTTCTTGTGAATCTCTTTTTGAAAGAATCTTTGGGAATATAGACAGAAACTTACACACTGGGCACTAAAGGAGAGCAAAAACACTACATTTATCTTTCTCTCTCCCCTCAACTCTTGTCCTTTTTTCCTCTACATTCCAGACTCTCTTGACACTTTTCCTTTCCTCTCTTCTCACCTTATCTCCTTATATTTTCCTCTCCTTTTCATTCTCCACTACCATTTTCTACACTACCTCTGTTTGAAACTGATCCTTAAGAAACTCTCACTAACCTCTTTGCTGCTTCTCTCTATTTCCTATAAAAAATTAGCTTTAAGAATTAAGATCTCATTCAAAACAATAGAGCTTGTTTTACCCTGTAACTTATCCATGCCACATAAAACTCATTGAGAAGCTCTCTTTCTCAGTGTGCCTTACTCTCCAGCTACCCTGGTTGCAGTGACTAATGTCCTACCTCTTCATAGAAAAAGAAAGTGTAGACAAAACTGCAGGATGATGGGGAAAAGCGTTCCATCTTTTCTGATAAGTGGAGTCTATTGTGGGACCCAAACCAACTCCACACTAAACACTTCAAACTAAAGAGGCTACATGTGTGCAGTTCTGTCTGAACATTGATTTATTCTGTAAACACCAACTTTGTCTTAATTAACCCTTTATAGGGCAATGGTTTACTTGGTTCTTTGCCAAATAAAGGGTTAATAAAGCCCTATTTCCTGTGTGCAGCAAAGATTCTTAACAAACCAAGGAGAAGGATTTACTCTTCTCATGCTCATTCATTGCCCCCTGTACTCCTTAAGTGTATAAATTATTATTTTCTCTCTCACATCCTGCATCTCTCTCTCTCGTTCAAGGAACCATCTAGTCTATAAAACTATTCCACTCCAATCCTTCCCTCCACCCCCTGTTGGGCATTGTAAAAGAGAAGGGAGTCCGCCATTAGCTCTAGTCTTCCTTCAATGCTCCCTGTGGAGTATTGTTAAAACACAGCACCTCTGCTCTCCCCACATTTTCCCTCCTCCCTCTCTCACCCCATCCATGGTGAGGCTCTTAAAAGACTTTGCATGAGAAAAAGTGATTACTCTTCAGATGCTCTGTTGACAAAAGACGAGTCTTTGGGTTCATCTGAAAATTTGCTCATGGAGTTAACACCCTGCCTGCCACACTCTCATTCACTTGTTTTGTTTTTATATGAAGGCTTATATTTATCTTACAGAGGGGGTTAATAAAGACTTTTTGACGTTTTCTTCTGAAGTGGTTTGGGGCAGAAACAGTAGGAAACCACTTAGATTTTAGGAAGTGGCTAAACACATGCACAAGCAGGAAAGAGAAGCAGAGTTAAGAATTTGGGATTTGTAACAAAATGTTTTCCTGTCTCCTGTTGTTTTGATGCGTGCTGACCTTGAAACTTATAGATTCAATATTCCATTAACAGCACACCTCATTCCCATTCCTCACACCTGTTCAAAGGTTAAGCTATTATTTTTTAACTTAGTCTCAGGTCTCTTTCACACCTGGCATTAACATGCATCCTGGGGCACTGGATCACAAGTGTCATGTCAAACTGTCATGCAAGTTTATTACACCAGTCTTATCCTGAATTTATTTAAAATCATATCTTATGTCCCTGTATGGACTTTTTCGATTGTTTTAATCATGTGGTTGGCTAACAGAACTTATGAATGAGAGACATGACAAATGAAACTTTGAAAAGCAGCTGCTTTTGTCTCTGCTGTCATAGCACCATCTTTATTCATTAGCCTAGTGACAGGGAGCTTTACCTTTTAGCGCGATTTCTAAAGTCTTCCCTCCATCCAAACTAGGTTTTCTAATTAGTTTACTTTCTTAATTGTCTTTAATGGTCTGTTATGCCTGGTTCTAACACTGGAAAACATGTGTATTATACAAACATTGATTAGGATGTAGAAGAAAAGACTGATTTAAAAGATCTACAGTAATACGACATGCACACACACATGCTGCTCTCTGTCACAACAAACAAGGCTGCACAATCTCTGTTGTGCTTCACAGTAGGAGTTAAAACTTTTTATAACCTCTCAAGAGTCTCAGTGACATGCCAGCTGATCTACTAGTAATCACCTACTTGGGAAAAGCAAACATTAGCATTAAGCATGATTCTCTCAGTCTCTCTGACATACCCTGTTTTTTTAATCCTTTCACATCTTGATACCTGTACGAACAGTAGCACAGAAGCACAGACTAATAACTTTAAACTTTAAATTCATTCAAACTATTTTACACAGATCTACACTAAACATGATCACGCCAAGCTTCACACTACACCCTTGGAAGGAAGTAATTATGTATTTTTCTGATTCTCACAACACCCATTACCTATTTTAACCCCTACAACTAAATGCAAAGGAACTTTTTATCTCTCAGAAATAAGATGCACAAAAGATGTAAGATCACTTCTTACTCATTCACTATTATGAATAAATTCACCTATTTATTCATAATAAAGAGTTTTTTGTGTTTTAACATTGTGAGCAAATGTGTGGTTTAGTTATTGCAATAATTGCAATGATAGAAGCCGTGTAATAAAGGAAGTGGGAAAAAACATTCAATATGCGCACAGTCCGTGAGGACAGTCCACATAGCACCCAGATTTTGCGTCCGTGTGGACTGTGAGTGTTGACTTTTTATGTGCAAAACTGAGTATGCAGGAATATGCTGTCCAGTAGATGAGAGTAGTCACAGTGCAAAATACAGATGAAGAATGTTTAAAAATGCTAGAATGTTTTTCTTCCACTTGGCTCATGCTTCTTCTTCCAACATCAGCATTAAACATGAAAGAAGCTCTTCTTCTCTCGAGTTGCAAATTGCCACACATGCCTTTTGTGTTCTTAGTTTTATCTTATTCAGTGGATTGTTTCAGACCATGTTCTTTGCATGTTCCTTGGCAAAAGAAGGTGAGGCAGGAATTAATACATTTTGACGCAGGTGCATACATTTGGAGACGTGCACTCCCAGCAAAAAATCGAGTACAATTTGGGGACACCCATGGGAAAATCTGCATTCCTTTTCCATGAGGTTACATTCACTGAAGTATACGTGGGCCTTTAGGGTTAACAGACCACAACAGGTGAACAAGAGCTTACTGCGGGAAGGATAAGAGACCATCAGAGAGAAACAACACATGAATGAGAATAAAAATGGATGGATGAAAAGAGAAAAGGGAAAGAGAAAGGAGATAAAGAAGAAGGAAAGGGAAATAGAGAAAGAAAAGGAGAGAAAAGGGGGTTGTCCTGATGGAGAGGCAGATCAGAAGCATGCCCTGAAGGGTTGACTCAGCCTGGGGATTAGTCAGTGAGAGAGGGGGAAGCAGTGAGACAGACAGAGGGAATGAGAAAGAGACCCTTCCTGCATGGAGACACACCCCTTTGTTACCTCCTCGGAGACATAAATATGGACAGACACTTTTGACATGTCTCTACTTTAACACAACAGCCCAACTTGCTGTCAACACAATACACACACAAATATGTAGGCAAGGCTGAAAACCTCCCTTCCTCTCTTTTTTCCCGAACCATATATCACTTTTTCATAACTCCTGCTTCTCACCTTGTTCACTTATTTTTACATGCTTTATATCATTTTAATTAGACATTAAAATATCAATGTTAAAACTCTATAAATTTAGATACTTCACTCAAATTCATCAGCAGTATGACAAGGTTACATATTACAATATTCAAGGTTTTCAATCAAGTGCTAATTATCAAATAAATTAGCAAAAGTAAATTTTTAAAGGGAAAGGATATTTCAGTTTTCATTTTTCTTATCCTCCTGGGGTGACATGAATGAAAAGACTGAAAATACACCATAATAATAAAAACAGAACCAGTGTTTCTGGTCCAATGCCTCAAGTACAAATGAGCAGTGATCACTTTGTGTCCAGGCTACAGAGCCATAATAACAAATCACATATGCCTTAGCACAAAAACTATTCAACACTGCCTCGCCACCAAATATCAAACTAAAAAAAAAGAAAGAAAACACCCTAGAGCACTTCTATAATCTCCATCTAGGATCAATCACAGAGACACTGGGGAAGAAGACAAACTTTCACCACACTTATCATTGTATTGGTTTGGATGGGCTAAGCGGGCTATTCAAACATGTATTAGCACGACAATGGACTGCTGTTAACCACCTCATCCTCACAGATATGCACATGCACACAGAAACACACACGGATGAGGGCAAGGGCATTTTTCTGAAACCCCAGACTAAGAGTACTTTGATACTCTGAGAAAATATCTCCAAAGTATGTGTAGAATGTGTTTCCATTTAGATGTGTGATTTTTTTTATTATTATTATAAAATAGATCTGTTTAACAGACATCATTTAAAATGACACAAATACTAATATGAGAAACAATTTACATTGGCAGTAAACAGAATATATAGTTGACAGAATATACAGTAGAGTCCAAATGTCTGATACCAATTTTTTGTTTTTCATTTAAAATTGGAAATAAACAGAAGGGTTTAGAATTTTGAAATATTTAAAAGAAAGTAAATGTTCAATATCTTGAATATTATATATTCAAGTTTCTGTACTATTTCTAGGTCCCCACTTAAGCAAGTTTGTGGTATTGACCATGTTAACAGATTTCTACAAAATGTCAGATTTGCCTCACAACTAATCTCTTCTATTGAGCATTTGTTCAGACAAAACGGATGTATTTAATCTAAAATGGATCATAAGGTTTTGCATAAGTATGGATGCCAGCTTGAATGAACACTGTTCTTAAAGCAAAATAAAATTATAACAAGAAACCCTGAAATTCATGTAGATATTTGAAATATCAATTCAAGTTGTTGTCAATAATATAATTTATAATAAAAATCATTGTATTAAATAAAGCCAAATAGAAGCATTTTCACAAGTGGTCTCAGACTATTGGACCCCACACACACACACACACATATATAGGCATTTATATTTTGTATGTAGTAAGTTAACAATTTGTTCTAAGTTTATATTACTGTTGTAGTTTTTACAAATGAATTCCACTGTTTTTTAAAGATTAAATATAAGGTAAAAGGTTCTAATTTGCAGTATATGAACACAGAAAGATGTTTTTCTTTTCAAATCATGATGTAATTAAGTCTTTTATCAGGAAAGGATTAAACGAGCACTAATGTTCAAGGTAAAATGCAAGTCAAAAGGGCAGGTGAAATAAGGCCTACATTTAAAGGATGACTATAAAATAGCCGACATTTATAATGTATGTAATAAAATACCGCCCTCGTAAACTTCAAACTGTTAGTTAAAATATGGGCTAAACCGAAAAATGACAGAATTATGTTCTACGAATAGCAACAATCTATATAACCTATCTGAACTATATAATTTATTCAAAACAAATTACACACTTTGAAAATGTTAGCTATTGGGTATTATTTCAATTCTTATAAATACACATTCAAAGAAAATTGCTACTCTGTATTAACAGCTTAAAATGAGAACATCCGGTTAATGAAAGGATAAAAGGAAAAAAATCAACACATCACAAACCATCACTGTGTTTTTCCCGGCAAGTTTTCCGTGGTATTTACAGTAGCCAACTTAAAAAGAACATTCATTTACGTTCCTTTGACTTTTTGTAGTTTACAAATTTTATCACTTTAATCACTTTTACTTAATTCGCTTAGGTGTTGCATGGTCTTCACCGGCTTTAAGAAACAAACAGAGCGGCGCGCGTTCACACTGACCCGCGATGGCACAGATGCGCGGAACAGAAGAGAAAACTCCCAAACCACTCTCTACTGGACACAGTGCAATCAACAGTGTGTAAATTACTTCATTACACTTTAATGTAGAGGGCATAGCGACATTTGTTATTCGAGATTCAAGTTTTTGCATATGTAAATTCTACTCAAATACTGTGAATAAATAACATGTCTTAGGGAAAAACAACACCCCCTCCCCTCCCCCGCAACAAAAAAAAAAGAAAAGAAAAAAATGTATGCATTTTAAAACAACATTAATATGCAAGGCCTTCAGACTAAATAACCTGACTTCCGCTTGTAAATTTAACCCAATACATTTTACATATGTAATCTTACATATAGGCCTATTCAAATTTGCAATCATTACTGGCTTCTTTTTTTCATCAGTTCCTGAATTAATAACAAATTTAAGTGAAACTTAATTTAAAAGAAAATGTCATTCAGATTTGTTCGTGGTGTGTGTGTGTAGGCACCGGTCAAGTAGGCTACTGAATGTAGAAGAACACGTGAAGTATGTAATCTGATGCCGCTGAAAATGTGCTCAGCCCCCAAAATCTGTGAGGGGAAAAAAACAGCATCCCTAATGACTGCACCAGTAGGCTGCAGACCAAAGAAAGACCCGGCCTTTAAAACTGGCTTTTCAGTTTATTTTCAAATTAAATAAAATTGTTTAATAAAAATATTCTGCGGTCGGTTTTCTGTATAAACAAACACAGAAAAGATGTGACCTACGTTCATCCACTTTAAGAAATGAAGAAA
Source organism: Parauchenoglanis punctatus (assembly GCA_030068025.1). Taxonomy (NCBI): domain Eukaryota; kingdom Metazoa; phylum Chordata; class Actinopteri; order Siluriformes; family Auchenoglanididae; genus Parauchenoglanis; species Parauchenoglanis punctatus. The sequence continues at coordinate 7,980,615 of JAQQZU010000019.1, read as the reverse complement.
CGAAGTTTGCCAACATTGTGCGTAACGTCACAGTACAAAATTAAATACTTTTCGACGTTCTTTTAATAGGCTACTGTTCGTTTTTCCAAAAAACTTTGTTTCACAACACACACACACACACACACGCACACACACACATCTGCAGACACTACCACATTTTCTTAAACTTACGTTTCCGAGTGCGGTTTTTCCCCTGTGGAAAAATTTTGAACTTTTCCCAACTTTCTTCTTCCCTTTTTTTGTTGCCCGTAGCAAATGTGCTGCTCGTTGAGATTTCCACTTGAACTCAGGAGTTAGCCGACTTTTGGTCCTCTCCTCCTTTTCCTCTCCGGGACGCTTCGAATAGCGCACTAATGCTCGCAACTTTCTCTACATACTTGCCAGAACATTCAACGCACACGCACATACTCAGATTCCTCAAGATTTGGGGCAACAAATAGTGTGATTTTGAGCGTTGTGGATACTTTATGCGGAGTGTACAACTCCAGCTGTCCTTTCCTTCTCATGACTCCTCCCTCGGCGCGTAATCTCTCTCTCTCTCTCTCTCTCTCAAACACACACACACACACATACACACACACACATAACCTCCCTTTCTATCCCGCTCTTTCTCCTTTCTTCTTCTCTCCCTCCTACCCTTATCCCAGTTCAACCATTTCTCCTGCCACCGAATCCGGTCTATTGTGCACACCATACATGAAAAATGCTTAAATGATGCCGTTTTTCTATAGTGTACACTCACTATACGCTTCTCTAATACTTCGAAACGCACAGCCAAAGAAAGATGCATTCTTTATAAACCAGAATGGGAAGTTGATGCATGAAAAATGCAATAAAATCACGAACTGTGCATGACAACTGAATGCTATTTTCTGTTATAATGTTGTGACTATATATTTCTATTATTCTATTATTACATGTGTTTTGAACTTGTTTAAAACTCAGTGGTGCCTGTACAAATTAAATTCAGTAGGATACACATTCTAAAAATGATTGTGAATCCCTTATATTTATTCTCACAAAGTTGATTATATCAAGCAGGTATCCAATATAATTTATAGTAATGTTTTTCTACACTTTCTGATATAGTCCTGGATGTGCCCGTAAAATCACATTAGTATATGTATAAAGGTATGAAGAAAGGTTTAAAAACACCATTAAATGTTTCTCGATGTTCAAATTGATGATACATGAGACACTTCACATCGTATTTTCTTTAAAGTCATCAAATGTGACAAAAGAATATAAAAATGAAATAATTATTCATTATCATATTTATATGCATTATAAACAATTTAAACATTATCTAACCGTGCCAAAAATTATTTTGTGTACTGTGCTGAAATACTGTGTAGTATACTGTGTACTGAAAATGGTGTGACTAAGTGCATAAGCGTGTTTTTAAAGGAAAAAAAGTGAATGAAGGAGAATGAGAAATGACTTTAAGTAACATAAATAAAAACTTATATTCAAAGATAATATAACAGATATTATGATTTTAGCAATGAAAATTCACATTAATTTTCTTGTACAAGCTGAGGATAAACTAAAAAAAATCGTTCAATATATGAAACGGGCCTCCAGTGGAGGTTGGACATAATAAAAAAACATCATAAAACATGGAGAAATTAGGCTGATAAGACATAGCCTACTTTCTGTGCCCATAATCAAACAAGATTTTGTCAGATAAAGCATGAAATCACAATTGAATCCCATAATTTTTATTTGACTGTCACTGAGAGCTCATTTCAGTAAGAAATTCAGCCACTTACATCTTAGTCAACGTTGGAGACACAAAGGTATGAAAACAACTGTACGCAGCACCTTCTTATGACTGAAAAGACTTGTGTTTCCTCTTAAAGCTTTGTGCTCCTTTGTGTGGCATATGAAAATAGTTGTTAAGAATATCAGTAAGGGGAAAAGCCAGTGTTACATTTCTATGGTGAATCCACATTTTCAGTTTAGGTAAGTATAAAAAATGTCTTAACTAGCAAATTGTTTAATAATTTAACTTTTTTAATTTATGATTTATCGTTTTTCTGTTGTAGTGTTACAGTGTATTGCGAATAATGCTCTATGTAATTATGTGATAATTCACTGCTGTGCAAACAGTTGATTCATTGCTTGTGCTGAATTAAAAAACAAACAAACATGTACTCTGTGTTTTTGTACCTGTTGGAGTATTAACTCCTCTGTGACAGCTAACGTGTTTAAGACTCTGGTCTGTTTATACTGAGTCTCTCTGTAGGTATCTGCCAAATGCACTAGCCGCTTTTCTCCTCGATGACCTCGTGCTTTTGGCCTTGTGTTTTGAGTAAATGCCTGCCATCCATAAGCTGAAGGAGGAAGAAGCTGGTAGCCGTAGGTTTGTTACGTTTGCGCGACCTCACTGTCTTTAAATGAAGGACCTATTAGTCAACAGAAATAAGCGCACGACCACAAACTCGCGCGTACCGGACAATACGAAGAAGCGATACTGGCTAATAGAAAGGTAAGTAATTTCTTGTTCCGCATAACTACCAGTATAAATAAAAAATCTGAACCGTTATAGCCTAATATCCACACTTCAGAGACGATTAGGCTACTCTGCGAGGCTGAGAGATGGTGAGATTAATTTGTGTTTTTGAAAGCAGTCGGGCTGTTGGTTGTTTGGTTGTTGTCACTTTATATTTAGACCTATAGTAGTACATTTAATCGGGAAGCCGTGCAGTAGTATCACAACCAGTCAGCAATATAGTGGGTCTGATTCTGAAGGTCACGTTTTATGCTCAGGGGTGGTTTCTCGAAACGTTCGTAATGCTAAATACTTAGTTGTCTCCTTCGTAAGAATGTTATTTATTTAACGAGCGTTTCCTTCGTAACTGACCTAACAAAACTCGTTTCTAAATTATCCAGTACCCTGACCCATTCGTTACTCACTAAGAACTTCTATATTTGGAGCTGGCATGCAATTCTAACACGAAAAGGCAGAGGCCGCTCATTTCTATCAAAGATCTTCACTGATCCGTTATCCGTTATATATCCGTTATATTAAAGTTATTCAGGCAATTATTATTATTATTATTATTATTATTGTTGTTGTTGTTGTTGTTCTTCTTCTTGTTGTTGGTGGTGTTTATGATGGAGCCAGTGCCCTAATGTGTGAAATCAAATATATACCTACTAGACTGCCTCAGTGATGGCAAACAGTGATAGTGAATTTCTTCTCCATATATTTCCTAAGTTTCTATCCCACAGCTAGTAACTATTTACGTCCACTCGCAGTGTAGCGAAAAGTGTAAATATGGACATTGAAAATACACCTAGAACCGTGAAGATGGTGTTGGACTGCTGTTACCAAGAGCGGTTCTGCTACAATGGCATAGGACTCAAATTACCATGAACAGTCTTGCACTCAAATCTTGACCTTATAACAGAAGTGTGTTAGTTGTAATTGCACTATATAGTGCAACCCAAATGAGGATGGGTTCCCTTTTGACTCTGGTTCCTCTCAAGGTTTCTTCCTTTCTTCCTCTTGTCATCTCAGTGAGTTTTTCCTTGCCACCGTGACCACAGGCTTGCTCATTAGGGATATATATATA
>JAQQZU010000019.1:7924456-7944087 GCA_030068025.1 Parauchenoglanis punctatus | reverse complement strand
GAGGATTAGTTGAGTGTCGTCTGCATAGCAGTGGTACGAGAACCCATGTGAAGATATTACCTCACCAAGAGATCTAGCATAGATGGAAAACAGAAGAGGACCAAGTACCGAGCCCTGAGGGACACCAGTGAAGAGCTTGCGTGGAGTAGAAGTGGATCCCTTCCATTGCCATGCTGAGCCACAAATACCAAGACTCCTGTTCCTTTGATATCATTAGCTGTAAATAGTTATACTACTATTTTTGTTAATATTCACCGGTAGTAGGGGTGTGATATCTGTTGGGTGTGGATTTTGATCTCTGTTTTTAAGGGAGATAAGTAATATAATTGTCTTTTGTTTATGCTTTTCCAAGTAAGTTTGGTTGTAAGAACAGAGATTTTTGTTAATTATTTTGGCCTTGGTCCACCCTGAAGTTGTCCCCACTTTTGTGTGTAGAGCAACTCACTTAACATATATACTGTGTGTTACCCCAAAATATCAACAACGAGTAAAGTTAGCATTGGGTTCAATATTCGCCAGACATTCACAAATCTTCTCTGTATTTTCTGTATATTCCCTGCATATTCTCTGTATATTCCCACAGTCACAAACTCGTGTGTTTGTGAATTTATATACACAAATTGGTTATTCAATAAATAACCTTTAATAAATTGTGAAAATGTGAAATAATCCAGCTCCTGTGGTGCATTCATGCAGTAAAGTTAGTTTCATATTCGCATATTGATGTATTTGCCATCAATAGCTGATGAACGGAAACAAAATAATTGCAAAAATATTAATTGTGAATGTGCTATTGTAGAGTTCTAGGAACATGTATTAGGCAATGTATGCATTAGACATAATCCAACGTCAAATACGGTCACGTGCAACAACTGTGTGTAGGCTGTGGTGGACAATTGTTGATAAAACCACAATTCTTAAAGTAGTCCTTTAGAATCAGAATCTCCTTTAAAGGAAGCAGACAGGTATACAGTGTTACACTCTGAAAAGGACAAGTAGCAGGCCCCCCTCCTGCATTTTGCAGGGGCCCCTTTTTATGGCCTAAAATGTAGTTTTGCTATAACCTCCTTTGCGGGAAGCCATATAAGGGAAAGGGATGTTCGGTTTACTTAAAGACAACTTAAACACAGAAGACATCTGTTTTATGTCTTCTGGGTGCAGTCGCTTTTCTCTACAGAGAAGTGTACATGGTATGCATGTATCTATATCATTTACAAGAATCTTACACTAAAGTCAGAACATATTGAATACTATAAAACAAGTTTCATGACCGAAATAATGTCAACATTAATTTTTGCATTTTGCAATTTTTGCATAAACATGTTGCATTTTTAATGGATACAATTCAGTACCTTCAGAACAGTTTACTCTGGTGCGTCTAAAACAAGTTTGTCTAAATCAAGCATCCTCTATAGAACATACTACACCTCTCCTTTGGTTAACTTTGACTTCCCCTGAATTTACATGAATTCTTTTAATGGAAAAAATTCAATAGTTTCTGAACGGTTTACTCTGCTGCTCCAAAACAAGTACATCAAGCACGTCAAATAAATATCAATCTTGCACATTTCATTTGGTCTTCTTCATTTCCTTAAAATTAGGAATTCCTTTGATTTAATACTTTTATATTGTTATAACAAAGATAATTCACAAGTAACCATGCACCCACCTCTAACCAGCATCCCAGTAATTCAATTTCAAGATACGCCTTTCTAATTTGCTGCTACAGATACACCATTTCTAGGTTATTTATGGCCATTTTGTTCATGAAATGCTTTATTAAAACAGTACTTAACTGATAGCTAGGAAAAGCTATAGATCTGTGTCCAAGCCTTTGTCCAAACCCATGCCTGTGTCCAAGATCATATCGATGTCCATGCCAGTGTCACAGGCCATTCCTGCGTTAAAATGCCTAGCCAATTCTAGTCGCACATCCAAGCCTGTGTTCAAATCCATGACAATGCCTGACTAAATTTGACAGTTCCACATGGAGAATTGACCTGAAATTTACTGAACATCTCAGTGTGTTCATCTGTGCTGTGGATGTTAATGGGCCTCCTCCTGGTGATGCCAGCCATGCTCCATTGAAAAGGATAACAATGTGGAAGATGTAGTTCCATTCATTATTTATTTTTATCACTGCTGTGTAAAAAAGAATTAAATGGAGGGAGAACTATCAGTAGCTAAATATAAAATAAAGATTTATACCAATATAATTCAGGAGGAATACATGTAAATTCAGAGGAAGTCAAAGTTGACCAAAGTATCTGTAAAGATTCGCTGTAGCTCTGTGGGTAGAGCACTGGCCTTGTAAACCAGGGGTTGTGAATTCGTTCCTCACTGGAGCCTCAAAAAAAAAAAAAAAACCCAGCCACAGGAGTACACAATCTAGTGTATTTCTGCATGCTGGTCCCAAGCCCAGAAAAAAGGAGGGTGGTCAGGAAGGGCATCTGGCATGAAAACCTTGTCAAATAAGACATGCAGACAAAAATGCATCTGCTGTGGCGACCCTAAACTGGAGAAGCTGAAGGATTAACTAAGGATTCATTCAAATAAGTAATAACTAACAAATGTATCCTTACATCTTGACTTCATGGGGCATAATAATGTTTACTTTACATAGCCATTAAGAACACTTTATCTGAAAAGAGACTACAGCATCATTATTAAGAAAAACAGGTGATATTTGAAGATTTTAAAGCTGAGAAGTTAATCATGAATTTACCTTACAATCTATAATTAAGGCAAACCTGCATTGTCACCAAATAGAACCTTCATAGTGCAAATGATCAAATGATTGTAATTGTAATTATATTAATTAATTATATTAATTCCATGAATTCACAAAACCAGTAACAAGTAATTCATAGTTAATAATTACATTTATTAATGGCTGTGTACACATGGCTGTGTTAATGTATATGCTTCATTATTTCATGTCGCTCCAAGTATTAGTGCATGTATTAATTAATCATCAAGTAAGAATCGGTTCACGCATTAACATATAGTTATATTAGTTAGTTGTGCACCCATATTGTAAAGTGTTACCGAAATGCCTAGAGAAGAAAAGCATCTCCAAAGCACAACACATCGGACATTGAGGTGGATGGACTACAACAGAAGACCATGTTGGGTTCCACTTCTATCAGCCAATAATAGGAAGCTAAGGCTGCAGTGGACACAGGCTAACCAAAAGCTGGACAGGTGAAGACTGAAAATTCATAGACTGGTCTGATGAATCTCAATTTCTGCTAAGCCACATAGATGGTAGGGTCTGAATTTGGCACCAACATCATGAATCCATGGAATCAACTTGCCTTGTGTCAACAGTCCAGCCTGGTGGCGGTGGTGTGGGGAATGTTTTCTTGGCATACTTTGGGCCCATTATATCAATCATAACTTGAATGCCACAGATTGAGTATTGTTGCTGAACATGTGCATCCCTTCCAACATGATAATGCACCATGTCACAAAGCAAAAGTCATCTTGAACTGGTTTCATGAACATGACAATGTGTTCAGTGTTCTTTAATGACCTTCTCAGTAACCAGATCTGAATCCAATAGAACCATTTTGGCATGTGGTAGAACAGTAGAGTCACAGCATTAAAGTGCATCTGAAAAAGGAATGTTTCCAACATCTTGGGGAATCCATACTATGATGTGTTTTGAGAGAAAGAAAGGACCTACCTAGTATTAGTTCCTATTAAAGTGCTTAGTGAGTGTACATCAGAATTTCAGCTATCATTTCTTGACATCTAGATGTGTTAAACAACTTAGAACATGGCACCTTTTGTTTGAACCTGCCTATTTTTCAAGTGATCAAAATATTGAAACATGCAAACAAAAAATTTGCAAATATTATTGAAACAATGTTGACAGGTGTTTACTTTTACAGAATGAATGCAGAATGAATTCAGAAATCTAAAGAAACATTTTGTCTGGCAATTTACAGAAAATGCATCCAATCTAATTGGGAGGAACTTTATCATGCAACAAGGTGACCCAAAACATACTGCCAACACAACAAGGGACTTCAAAAGTGGGGAAAAAAATAGAAGGTTTTAGACTGGCCAAGACAATCACTCAGTTGAGCATGCATTTCTGCTTCTAAAGAAGAGACTGAAGGGAGAACAAAACTGAAAACAAAACTGAAAGAAGCTGTGGAACAAGTATGGGAAAGCATAACAAAAGAATAATGCAAGAGTTTGGTGATGTCAGTGGGTCACCTGTTTAATGCCATTACTGCAAGCACAGAATATGCAACCAAATATTAAGCATTGTTTTTCTAATCAACTTTAAGACTATCTGTTCCAATAGTTTTGCTATCCTAAAAATTGTGGTCAGCCACCAAAGGTGCTAGGTTTAAAGTCGTTAAACAAATATCATGAAATAAAAGCTGAAATTCTGATCCATCTTCTCATTTTCATCTTTTGAACTCAAACCCAAATGACCTCAGTGTATAGCCACAGGGTATATGTAGTTTAAAAAAAAAAGAACTGGCCTTGCCATTTCAATGTTTATGGGGGGTTCAGTACATTCATGTGAAAAAGAAAGTACTCCCTTCTTCAATTCTATGTTTTTACTTATCAGGGCCTAAATAACAATTGTGTGGTCCTTACCAACTTTTATAAACAAATAAATAAATTGTTTGTGACAACAAAAACACAACAGATTTCAATATGTAGAAATACATATTGGTACATATTAGTACAGTAACATGTAATAAATTTGCTGGGATGCCCATCCCTGGGGAAGAATGGCAACTGTCTAGAAGGCTTTCCAGTTATAAACAATGCTTCTTACTGTAGAATAGTGAGTTTCAAACTGTTTGGAGATAACCTTCTAACCCTTCCCAGGTTGATGAACAGCAGCAATTGCTTCTCTGCGGTCATGGCTGATGTCCTTTCTTCTTGGTATGATGTAGGTGTTGAAGGAGGGTGTATTTTCTTTTCCCCCATGACTGGACTACTGACAGTTCAGCATATTTTGCTCTACATATGCAGAGTGCAGCATCCAGGCTTGATACCTCAGCACTGTAATAGATGAAGTGTTGAAGTCTCTATATTGTGTATATAACTGTAACTATGTAACTGAAACACATCATCTACTGGTGCCAACAATATGACACTGATTATACTGGCTCAGTACAGAGCTCTAATGGCTTTGGTTTTTCTAATGTTTTTTTCTTGGAATGTTGCTCCCTCCTTTCCTGTGTGAACTCTGACACTTATGTCTGCCAGAGTACGGAAGCCCAGAAAGGCCATGTATTATTTCTTTTGTTTTCCTTGTTATCTCATGATAACAAAAGTTTTTCTTAAGAACATTCTCCTTCAGCATCAATAAAGTATGTCTGTCTGTCTATCTATCAATGGACATGTCTCAGATCCTTAAATTGACTGGCAATGAAAATGATAATTTACAGAGGGATCTTTGTCCACTCCACCATGTAGAATTATTCAAGCTCATTTATATTCTTAAGTTTGTGCATGTCAACTTCCCTCTTCAATTAAAAGCACCAGTTTTCAATAGTTAAAATAAAAGAATGAAAAAAAAACTTTCTATTTTGTTTGGTTTTCTTTTTCTCTATTGATTTGGATGTATTTTTAACTGCTTATGTATTTTTATTCCAATTTGGGGTGTTTGGGGTGTTATGACACAGACCTAAAGCCCCCCCTTATGCATTCTAAGAGTCAAGAGCAAAGAATTATTTTGTGGTGTTATTTTTTCAGAAATTAATCTGCAAATTGTGCCTTGTAAAGCTAGCTTTAGTTTGTCTTGAACTTGTATTAACAAGGTACCTGATACGCTTATACAGCTTATAAATATACAATTAGAAAATATAGATCAGATTAACTACAGATCAGATAATCTTTTTAAGGATTGTATCAGCTTGTAAGTCATGTGCATAGCACTCATTTTTCAGGAACAGTATGGTTTTTTTGGACAGCCTCAATGACAATAAGATAGTTAAATATTACCAAATATTTGATTATGGACCTTGAAAACACATTACTTTGGAAAAAGTGAAAACACATTTCTGCATCTTGCACACTTTCAGTGGAGTTACTGCCATATTGTGTTCCCTGGCAACAAGAGAGATTAATCAAACAAGTTGTCACATTCAGCAACTCAGATCATGCGCAATTTGCTTTTCTACCACCCATCAATATATAAACATACCAGCTGCCCTTACACAAACACCCAGCATTCATTAGAGTAGATGATTGACCCACAAATATGGGAAAACAAGAGACAGATTGTTGTTGACCTGAACAAAGTCAACTAATGGAAATATTGTAAGCAAAACTATCTATTAGATGCACCTCAATAACAACACGCTGTTTGGAAGGGCTGAACAAAAGATTCCCTTCTTGAGACCATCTCATAAAATGTAGCAACTGAACTACAATGTGTCATAGGAACTACAGTTGGAATAGTGTGGTGGTGTCACAGAAGACCAATTTTCTTGGCCATGAACAGCACTGGCATGTTTGGTAAATAAAGGGAACTAATACCCACTATAAATTATGGTGATGGATCTTTTATGCATTAGGGCTGTTTCATGGCAAGTGGTCTGTTGAAATCATGAAATCTGCTAAATATATTTAATTATATTTATAAAAAATATTTTAGGCCACAGCCTGGTTGTCTCAGCGAGGATGTTAGGTCTTCGACATTGAAGCATGTTTTTGCAAGATAATAACCCCCCAAACATATTTTCAAAACAAGCAAGAGAAATTTTTAGTATAATAGGAGATTAGGCTGAATGAAGATTATATCTTTAACCAGAACACTTCATTCAATGTTGTTAATTATCTGGCAACGCACAGATGATGGGTCTCACTTTTAGTATTTATTTAAATAAGTATTTAACACCCATCAAAATAATCATTTCAGTGAAATGTTGTGACAGAAATCAAGAAGAGGAGTGAAGACACAGTCAAGACACAGGAATTAACAATCAACCAACAAAGAGGAAGGTGGGGAAGGGTTGGGGAGAATACCACATTTATTTGACTTCTGTCAGGAGACTATATGCACACCAACTAATAATGGATTCTTTACAGAGCCCATTAACACCATGACTGTAAATCAATAAAGAAATAGTAGAACATGGTAACAAATTTTAATTTGGCTTAAGTAAATCTAACTGTAGCTCATGAACTAGCCACATGGCATTTTCTTATTTTAAGTGTAGGACTTCTAAAATGTATATTTTTTAATGCACCAAGCAATGGCATGAATAGTATCACAGATATCCCAGATTAAGGGCAAAACCTTTTATAAAGCCTGTACAAATGCTACCATGGACATATTGAAGGTCCTCAATGGACCTTTGTAAAGGATGCACAAAAAAGTCTTAAAACCTAAGGTGGTACACGTAGCAACATAATATAAAAATGTACAGGCTTTGCAAAAAATTAGTTATAACAACAGTTAAAGCTTGGTTGACTCATACATCATGGACTTCAACTATCAAGTTACTTTAGAGAATTATCACATATCAATGGGAAAATACACTTATCCTGCCATCTCCCTGCTGTATTAATCAGTAAAATTTACTTCTTGTTATGAACAATCTTGAATTACTTTGAATGTGGATTGGCTTTAAGGGAATCCAAAACCTCAAATATTGTTTCAAAAAGGGAAGAATTCATGCAGATTTAACTATTGGGCAAAATGTTGCTTTGGCAGGACTTTCCCGGTGTGTTCAGTGCATGCAGTAGGATTACCTTAATGCAGTACACTGGCATTTGCACAACCCTCAGGAGATCAAAACAGATTTAATTTCTAAGCTATAAAACCAATAGCGAAAAGATTGAACATGTACTGTATATACAAGTGGGAAAATCCTATCCAAAACACAATTTTAAACATTTTATCTTGATTACCTGTTTTGTTCTAATATGTGAAGACATCTTTACTAAATTTTGCATGTCAAAAAAGGCTTTAAGCATTAACCATTGCCAAAACCATACATAAACTTTTATATGAGAAAAGTGTTATTAAATTGAATTGCTTCTATTAACTTGCAAAAAATTTACTGGCAATGGTAATATAAAATGAGCATATACATTTTTATATGAAGGAGGCATGTCTTACTACTTCCAGATTCACCAACTGTGCATAGACTGAATAGAAAACCCAATGTCAAAACTAGCCTGAAAGATGTTTTGCTTGCATGGTGAATATGGTAGAGTCTGGAAGTCATTTGTTTTACTTCATATGCAACATTAAATCAGTATACCTTGTATATCAGACTCTTGCTTCACATTGCTGTCAGTCACTGTTTGTTCCATATATTGATGGTAATTGCATGCTTACCAAATCTGTCAACTGTATCTTGACAGATGTCTGTAGCTTTTTAAGATAATTACTTTGCGAATTTTTTTAGAAGGCAAATTATACTGCAGTTGAAAACTCTATTATCATGAACCCTGAGTCTTTTTGTGTTCAAATCTCATACTCCTGATTTAGAGCATGGAGCTCAACATAGCTAGCACATGGGCAAAACATTGCTAATATCTACAACTAATATAGCTATCATCAACACCAAGCAGTGCACCAAAGCAAGCGCAATTTGAACAGTGGATAGATGGATAAACAAGCACTGGACTAAAATGATCAACAGGATGATCTGTAGTATTTACAGCTAAACAGAATGACTGGTGAAAGAAGACTTGTATTATTACGAAATCACTTAGTCCAAAATATGAACTTTTTCCCTCTTCACACCTACTAGAAATGACAATCTGCCATTCAGATGAACCTTAAAGCAACAACTTATTTTATATATCCTAATCTCATATTTCCATAACTCTCATTAGCAGATATAAATTTAAAAAAAGGAAAGCACTAAAAAACAAACTCACCCTTTAAACCCTAAAGCAGTAAGTCAGAGTGCAGGAGTGATTCAGTAATCTAAAACTGGAAAAATGTTTAATGTCTGCATTTTCATCATCATCCTCCCTTTCATCCACACACCTCCTTTGTGTTAATCAAGCTTTTTCTCTGCTGCATTCTTTTCCTCTAGGTCTTCTTCTGCCTCATCACCCTCTGCTGGGCCCTTGACTTGTGTAGCCAGACCCCATCTCACATCTTCCTCCTCTTCTTCCTCCTCATCTGTCTGTCCCTCTCGCTTTATCAGCTCTGTGTCATCGTCTGACTCAGCTGTGCATATGCCATAGCACATGAGGCTAATGACACCTAATGGCAGGCCGAAGAGGAAACAGGCCAGCACTGGAGAACTACGGAACACAGACTAAGACAAACACACACATACAGACACATTATGCATTATTTAATATTTAGTAATACACAAAATTTTAAATACAGTACCAGATGAAAGTTTTTGCACACACTAAGATTTTTTACATTTTCAATGCATGTGGTAATTTTGCACCTGCAGCATTTAGATCTGCAGCTGAATTGATTTATGATGGTTATCCTGATGGGATCCTGATTGGGATTATACATACATGAAAGAGTCATTTGAGGTTTTGAAAAAGATGGATGGGATAAACTCCAACAGGAGTCTAAACATCAAACAATGGTGGTAGTCAATAAAAAGACTACAGAGCCTCTGTTGATAGTGATGGGATGGCTGTTAACAAACAAACTCATGCATTCAGCTGTAAAAACACATGCAAAACTGCGAAGATTTTCCACTTTATCCAAAACTACCAGACACTGAGAAATAAGAAGGAAAAGAGGTAAACACAGCTTTTTCTTTTGTGGTAATGGGAGAAACGCTGGTTCAAGTACATCTGCCTAACCTTTCTGATATAACCCAGATCTGTAATAATGTGCCAGATCTAAGAAATGTGCATGAATTTGTGGATAATTTAAGAATACTCACCTGCTATGCACAATTAACTGGGCCTCACTTTAGGATGATTCTTTTAAAATATCTTAAGAATCAGTTCTCTGCAGCTGAACTCATTAATGGTGTGGAGTCCTTAAAAACAGATAATGGCAGGTTGCCTTCCAGTAATGGGGCTGGACTGGATTTTTTTTATGGACTCAACCAGATAAGCTTGAGGACTTTTAAAAACAGCTGCACGCAGTTTTGCCAAAGTATAATGCAAGTCAGCATACTGTTCTGCTTATGTGAGACATCTGCTTTACTGCTGCGTGGATAGAACATGTGGGTTTAGGTACATAAGGTGATGCTGGGTTATGTTTCTACATGTTTACCTAACATGCGCACAGATCATGCACAGGCTCTGAGGCTTTCTACACCAGTCCTAAAAATGACTCCAATTTTCAGAGCATGTTCAGGAAATTGAAGCTGTTGGAGTGCTTGCAATGAAGCCTTCATGTGAACGTAGTGAGGCAGATATTCAGAATTCATTTGCCTGTCACCAAATTAAGGCAACAAAAACACACTAAAAGAAACCTGGTGAACATCAATATTGTCACAATCCTGGTCATTGGGCACAAGAATGCCGGATGAAGAAAGCTGATGCAGAACTAAAGGCAGACGCACCTACATCAACACCCCCTCCGAGTAACGCTTCATCTCCAACAATGATTCCAGCTGAATCATAGGGAACACAGTTTCCCATTAAATGGCCTGCAGTGACCCCAAACTCTGGTAACTGGGAATGCCCACAGAGCGGATCTCCAAATGATTTACTTCTAAGTGCTGTTTTGACTAAATCTTACTCTGAAACTGCCTATTGTTGAACTTTTAATTGATAACCAACCATATTGATTTCTTGTTGATACAGGGGTGACATGTTCTTCACGGAGTGCTAAGATTTATTCAGGTCCTGTTTTGATGGCGACCATACACTCTGTGGATATTGATGGGGTTCTGGTAAACTGTCCAAAGACTCATCCACTACAAATTCGGTCCTCTGAGGACCCGAAAATTTTCTTAACACACCGTTTGGTAATTCCATCTTCTCTGTTTAACCTGTTGGGTAGACAGATGAGCAGGGTCACATGCACATTTATACAAAGAAAAATTCTAATTTGGCTTTGTTTCAGGAGGTGACTGACAGCCTTGGGCATAACATATGAAATACCCAAACATCTACAGGAGGTGCCTTGGTGTCTCTGGGCATTGAATAGCAATAAGGTTGGATTAGCTCACTGCACCCCTTATCGTACTCAACTCAAAACAACTCAGCCTGTGTTTTCAAATAGTACCTGTTATCTCCAGAGAATGAAGAAAGAATTTCTGAAGTTCTCTTCACTGAAGGCTCAGGAGGTTATAATTCCAACAGTTTCTCCTTTTAGTCCTGTAAATCCAGTTAGGAAATCAGGTGGTAAGTGCAAGAGTTTTATACAAGGTGCATTAATGAGCTTGTGATTCCAATAGCACCTGTTGTTCCCGATGTTGCATTCATTTTTACTGCTATTTCTGCACGTCACTCATTTTTCACTTTTGTCAATTTGTGTTATGGCTTTTTCAACATCCCAGTGCATGAGGAGTTACAAAAATTATTCGCAATCACCTTCAAGGGGAGGCAGTACACATGGACACACATACCCCTGTGTTTCATTGACTCTCCTGCTGTGTTTTCTGCTGTCGCCAATTGGCTGAATTTGCTCCACCTGCTGGTTCAGAGCTTCTTCAATATGCAGATGATTTACTGCTCACAGCTGATAGCAAGGAGACTTGCAGAAAAGGCTCACTGCTCCTCCTGAAATACCTGGCTCAATGTGGTTTCAAGATCTCACTCTCTAAACTTCAGTGGTGTCAACCCTCAGTCACACATCTGGGTAGCTGTCCGAGGACCATTTTGCAGTCATTTGCTCCACATTCCTCCTCCAAGCACCCAGAAAGGCATGCTCAGCTTTCTGGGACTTATTAACTACTGCAGACAGTGGATCTCTGACTGTTCCTATCATGATAGGATCTTAAGGGAACACTGCGGGAAGGCACACCATGAAAACCTAACAAACTTATGACATGATGAACCCATTCAGACACCTCAAAGCTGCCCTTTGCTCAGCTTCAGCTTTGGGTCTGCCATGTCTCTGAAAGTGGCAGAGCAGCATTGGGAGTTTTGGCCCAGAAGCATGGTGGCAACTATCCTCCTGTAGCCTACCTGTCTAAAACGTTTGATTTGGTTGGCATGTCAGCCTGCCTTTGGGCAGTTCGGGCAGAAAAGATTTTTCTCTCTCATCCTCTCATTTTGAACACATCACACCAGGTCCCCACTATTTTGAATGACATTTGGACACGACACATGAAGGGACAGAGACATTCTGCTTATGAAGCTGTTCTCTGTGCAAAACAAAATCTCACCATTAAAACTGCGTCAACACCCAATTCATCAGCAGTTTTGTAACGGCAACTTTTATCTGAAAACACTGATTTGGTTTCAAACGACCACGATTGTCCCCGATTCATGAAATCTCCAGTGTACGACCTGCCCTGATTTGAGAATGGTGTACATGCGCATGTTGATGGCTACTGCTCAAAACCAGATGATAACACTTTTTATACCTAGTCAGTGTTTTTCTCCCTGATACTGTATGGGAAGCAAATTCATTACCATATAAGTCAGCACAGGCAGCGGAATTAGTTGCCCTCCAATGTGCATGCACTCTCTTCGCCAATCAAGTTATCACTGTGTACAATGATAGTAGATATGCTTTTGGTGAAGAAAAATTTAGCATTACTGGGGTTTCCACTTTGTTGATGGTAAGCCAATTTCTAATTTTACTCTGGTGATTTATTGCAAGTCTGTATTCTTCCTTAGCACTTGGTTATATTCAAGGTTAAGGGTCATGATACTGGACATTCTGACCAGGTGAAAGGCAACACATTGGCTGATGAAGTTGCTAAATGCAGCCAGAAACAGTTTACCTTGTCCATTTGCAACTAATTCACTACATTTATTGTTGTTTTCTCATATCTCTGTCCCTAAAGATATAGATGTCAAGTTTTTGCAGTCACACGTGAGATGCATTTTGGGAGACACATTTTGCATGTGCATGTGACCCTGCATTTTGGGATACCTCATTTTGGGAGACACAGAACTTTTCTCCATGTTCAGACAACCTCATTCGTGATTCACGTGGCCGACTCACTCTAACTAAATCAGTTCTACCTTTCCTTGTGAGATATTTTCATGGCATTTCTCATGTCTCACAAACAGGGCGAAATATTGACAAGAATTTTTATATACTTGATGTATGCAAAACAGTGAAACTTTTATTGGACTCGTGCCTTATCTGTGCTAGGGCAACTAAACATGATGCACTGGTTCCTCCAGTTTTCTTTTCAGTATTTGCAGATTGCCTTCACTCACATGCCAGCAATAGATCTGATGAAATACATGTTGGTTATGGTGGACAGGTTTTCTAAATGGGTAGAAGATTTTCCATGTGCTAATGAAAATGCAAAAACAGTGGTAAAACTTTTGGCTAAAGAAATTATTCCTCGGAATGGAATTCTATATGACTACCTATCTATCGATCACTGAAACCTTTGAATCCTTGTAAAGGTAACACAACAGCTCTAAGTATTTGGGTATTGAATGGAAATTCCACATTCCATACCAACCATAGTCAGCAGGGGTGGTTGATAGGATGAACAGAACGTTAAAAGGATGTTTGACTAAAGCTGTGATGGAAAGTGGTTAATCTTGGGTTGATCTATTACTAGCTGTGCTTTGTGAGTTCAGAATGACACCTAGTGCCATGACTCAATTGTAACCTTTTGAAATCCTGATGGAACGACATTTCCCAACCCCATAGCAGAAGGGTAACCGTGGTTTTTCCCTTACAAATCTCTGGACGTCACGGTTCCAGGTGACAAGGTGCTGGTGAAATCTCTGAATTCATGGAAGGTGGGTGAGGCTGCTTACAGCATACCAACGGAAGTCCTCGCTGTGATGAGGATGTCAGTGCTCACTAACCTTCAGCCACAATGGATTCATGCTAGTTGACTCAAGAAAGCTCCAACAACTGCAGCAGAGATAACTCCTACCAAGGGGCTCCAATGCAGGAGAAGGGGTCTCAGCTGCTATCAAGCTAGCTCTGTTGGGAGCCCAACGTAGGAGAAGGATCCTCATCAATTAACAGCAGTCAAAAAGGGGCTTGACAAATCATACACCTGGCGATTGTCTTATTTTAACCTGATTTTGTTCATTTCTTTTGAGTTGATTTACATTAAGGTTGATTTGTAGTATTGATTACTTGTGACCCTATCTTCATTTCTTGCGTACAGTCATTCATTTTATTCTTAGCATTTGTTCTTATAGAACAAAAGGGGGCATTGTAAAATCTTTTGTAAGATCAAAATCTTGTCCCTGAACTTCATTTTCTACCACTATAATTTAGAATGTTTAATTTTGTTCCCTCCAATTTATATTACTAGTTTTCTCTCCTGTTAGAGGCCTCTCTGTTGTTTCTTCTCTGTTTGGCTTTGGTCAGTGTTCTGGGATAAGCTATTGTGAAGAACAGACCTCAGTTGTCTTTGTTAATCTTGTCTTTGTTAAACCCTACAGCTGAACCTGAGTGTTTGTCTCCTATTCAAAATGTATGGTGCATCATGAAGAAGAGAATCATATCATCGTGACCACAGACAGCTGAGCAGCAGAAGTCTTGTATGAAGCAAGAATAGGCAAAAATTCCACTTTCAAAACTGTGACAGTTAGTATCCTCAGTTTCCATATGATTAAAAAATGTAAGTAAAATGGAAGGTGATGTAAAACACTGGTAAACATGCCTCTATCCCAACTTTTTTTGAGCGTGTAGCAGACCTCAAATTCCAAATTTATTTATGTTTACAAAAATACATTTAAGTTGGTCAGTGAAAACATTAGAAATCTTTTCTTTGTATTTTTTCAGTTAAATAAAGGTTCAAGAGAATTAACAAATCACATTCTTGTTTTTATTGCATTTTAGAAAATATCCAAACTTTTCCAGAAATGAGGTTTGCAGGTATGTGTGTAACTGTTGTTCTATGAAGCTGGATAACCTCACTCAAAGAACAAAGAAGCACATACAGACCCTCCAAATGTATTGGAAATGTGACACAATTTTCGTAATTTTGCCTCTGTACACCATCACAATAGATTTGAAAAGAAGCCACCAAGATGTGATTGAAGTGTAAACTTTCAGTAATTCAAGGTGTTTAACAAAAATATTGCATTAACCATTTGGGAAGTACAACCATTTTATACACAGTCCTTCCATATTCTGACAGGCTCAAAGTAACTGAACAAATTAACAATTATAAATATAAGCACCATTTTTAATACTTGGATTTAAATCGATCACTGCCAAAATCTGGAGCCCACGGACATCACCAAATGCTGAGTTTCATCCATTGAAATGCTTTGCCAAGCCTTTATTTCAGCCACCTTCAGTTGCTACCTTTTTGTGGGTGCTTCTGCCTTCAGTTTTGTCTTCAGCATGCTCAGTTGGGTTGACTGACTCAGCCATTTAAGAACATTTAATTTCTTTGCCTTAAGAAGCTCTTGGGTATGTTTTGGGTCATTATCCATTTGTGCTGTGAAGCACTGTCCTATCAGTTTTTGACTAAATCTGAACAGAAAGTACAGCTCTTTACACTTCAGAATTCAACCTGATACTTCCATCAGCGGTCCCATCATCATTCAACACCAGTGACCCAGTTCCACTGGCAGTCGTACACATGTCCATGTCCACCATGTTTGTCAGATAATGCAGTATGCTTTGGATCATGAGGCCTTGCTTTCCTTCTCCATATTCTTCTCTTCCCATCCAGTCCCACCATGAGTTAATCTTGGTTTCATCTGTCCAAAGAATCTTGTTCTGGGCAGGCTTTCTAGCAAAGGCTAATCTGGCCTTTCTGTTCATGAGTGTTAACAGTGTTTCGCATCTTGAGATAAACATTCTGTATTTACATTCATGAACGTGTCTCTTGATTGTAGACTTTGACAATAATTAATAACTAATTAATAACTTGAGAGTATTCCTAACTTGGCTAGAATTTCCATGAAGAGCTGCCAAATGCAAATTCAACACTTGGAATCAACTCCAGACATTTTATCTTCTGTTTCCTTGTTATTTCTTGGCAAATTAAGATCATAACTGGCCATGAAACTGTTTATCAGTCAACTGTCCTGTTACTTTTGAGTTGTGAAATTGGAGGGACTGTGAAAAAATGGCTGTAATTCCTAAACAGTTAATGCAATATTTTTGTTAAACCCTTTAAATTAATACTGAAAGTCTACATTTCTTTTCTTGATGGCTTCTTTTTAAATCTATTGTGGCGGTGTACACAGGTAAAATCACAAAAATTGTGTCACTGTACCAATAGTTTTGGAAGGGACTGTAGTCAGAGCGGAGGTTCCAGAGAAACATATTTATTTAGAGTTGGAAGATTGTATCCAGGTATTAACTAAATTTAACTGAACCTCTCAGTCCACAATCTAGTAAACCCTTGCTTATGTCATTTCATGGGTAAATTGAGGTCATCACTTACCATGATGGTGGATCTGGCATCATAGGCCACACGCTTGAGTCTCTGGAACAATCCATCCCCTCCATAAGCCTGTTCATGTAAAGAGAAAGACAATAAACGTGGTATTAGTGGTCTGAACGAAGTGTTGCTGAATGGTTTTTTATTTTATTTTTTATTTTTTTAGAGCTAATGTCACTGCTTTTATATTGCCACTGAATTACCAATTACTTTTGATTACGTACTGATATTTAGCTAATATAGCTGTTTTATATTGGAGGTGTCAGATTTCTTGTACAATTTAAGCTTTCTTAACCTTTTGTTAGATTTTAGTTCAAGGATCCAACAAAGCTGTGTATCTGCCTTAACCCCTAAAATATGAGCCCTTTTATTTAAATGGACAAAAATGCAATATTTGTATTAAGAAAAGAAGTGAAGCACTTTTCAAATGGTCACAAAAAGGTCAATATCGTAGATACAGACTTAAAACTTCATATATTTATATAAATAAATAAATATTTATATAAGTTGCTTATAATACAGTGGCAAGAAAAAGTATATGAACCTTTTGGAAGTTCATGATTTTCTGCATTAATTTGTCATAAAATGTGATCTGATCTTCATCTAGGTCAAGAGCATTGACAAATATAATGTGCCTAAAATAATAACACCATAAAATTCTGATCTTTCATGTCTTTCTTGAGCAAAAACATAAAAAAAATCATAGTGCTAGTGGAAAAAGTAAGTGAACCCTTGGAATTAATACCTGGTTGACTCCCGATCCCCATATCCATTACCATAAAATTGGTCAAAAGAATTTCAAAGGAAAGATCCTATGTATGAAAGGTCCTTGTTGTATTTACTCATTATTTGTATTAAAATCAGTCAGAGATAGGGCAACACTAAACCTTGCAGTTCTGTGAATAAAATATGAAGTATGCATTACCTGAGCTGTGCCATCCAAGACACTCCTGATGAAGGTGATCATTTGCTCCAGACTCTCCATGGGCTCGCTGGGCAGGAAGTACTGCTCATTAGACGTGTTGAGGACAATGACAGATGGCACAGCTACCTCACTGTGATGCACACAAATCAAAAGCAGCATCACATGATTACTATTTTTTTTAATATTAATCAAGGGTGAAATTGAAAAAAGAAGAGTCACAGGAAGAACTAATGGAAGTGCAATGGGAATTGGGCAATATCCAGAACAGGGCACTGACTAATATCCAGACAGAAAACACTGAAAAGAACTGAAGCCAAAAACCATATAGATCTGTCAGAAATCGGTCAGGAAGTTTGTTCAGGCATCAGGCAACTGGTAGTGTGCCCTGACAGAGGGAGCGAGATGAAAAAATAATAAAATGTGACTTTTCAAAAATCACTTAAAATAAACTGGCAAACATTTACAATGGTGGAGAATTACAGTAAATAAAAGATAAAAATCAAAACATGAGAACCAAAAAAGGGCTAGTTCCTAACAAGTTTTCCTTTACTTGCATTTGTGACGGTAAATGCAGTCTCCTGCTCTTTTCTGAATAAAACATGTACAGTGAAACAGCTATTTTCACAACTGGGGTTTAATAATTCAACACGTTTGGATTTGAGAAACCTCCAGCTTTTGAAAACACAAGAAGTTTTTCAGTTCTGTATAAAGTCAGAAGGTGAGAGATGGTTTTGTATTATTGTATCAAATAATATGCTGTAGTCATATGTAAACATGCTGATGCACTGACACAAATTAGGATCCTACATTATGTTGGACAGTTTTCTGTTTTTCATGTCTAAATGGCAGCAATTGTTTGTGAATATTTTAATAATGCACAATGTTTTACTGTATAATGAAAATGTCCCACAAAGTTTTAATAAAATAATACAATTAATCCCTAATTAACAGGGCAATGGACACTAGGAAAAACTAAATTCATAGAAATAGTCCAAAGAAAAAAAGAGTGGAAAATGGAGAGATAAAAGGTAAAATTAAATTGAGACAGGACAGCGTGACAGACTAAGGGTCAGATGACTGACTGTACAAATTGGCAAAAACAAATCAGTGAAAATGCGTCAGGACAAGGTTAGTGCTTTATGGAAGACAGAATCTTTGACCAACAGAGAAAGGACAGAATTATGCCAAATTGGGTCCTTTGACTCAGAGTAACACACACATGTATGCACACATACAAATCACACTTTATTCCTTCAAATCTTATTTCAACGAGCACACAATTCAGAATGTGGGATTTACTAGGAAAGAGAGAATGCAAACTTTTAACAGCATTTGGCTGAAAAATCACCCTTTTCTCGAACTGGAATTTCAGCACAGAGAAGACCTCAGCAGCATTTAAAAAGAAACTTGTATAGGGATACAAAATGCACTTTAGATTACTTATGTACAATATATACAACCCCGTTTCCAAAAACATTGGCACACTGTAAAATATAAATAAAAACAGAATGTGATGATTGCAAATCATGTAAACCCCTATTTAATTGAAAATAGAACTTATCAAATATAAGTTATAAGTTATATTATAAGTTATATTTGATATAACTTATCAAATATTGAAACTGAGAAATGTTATTGTTTTTTGGAGAAAAAAAAAACCCCGCTCATTTTTAATTTAATGCCAACAACACATTTAAAAGAAAGTTGGGACAGGAGCATGTTTACCATTGTGTTGCATCACCTCTTCGTTTAACAGGACTCAAACATTTGGGAACTGAGGAGACCAGTTGCTGGAATTTTGAACGTGAAATGTTGTCCCATTCTTGTCTAATATAGGATTTCGTCTGCTCAACAGTTGAGGGTCTTCTTTGTCGTATTCTGATTGATGCACTGATGCGCCAAATGTTTTCGAAAGGTGACAGCTCTGGACTCCAGGCAGGCAATGTTAGCACCCAAACTCTTTTACCATGGAGCCATGCTGTTGTAATACGTGCAGAATGTGATTTAGCATGGTCACAGCCATCCAAAATTTGGCCTTGTCCCTTACATACAGAGTGTTCTTCATATTCTCTGAATCTTTCAATGATAATATGCACTGTAAACAATAAAATCCCCAAATTCTTTGCAATTTTACACTGACGAACATTATTCTTAAATTGTTGCACTATTTGCCCAGACAGTCTTTCAAGTCAAGTCGCTTTTATTGTCATTTCACCGTATACATGTGGTACAGTGTACAGTGAAACGAGACAACGTTTCCCAAAGGATCATGG
>JAQQZU010000019.1:7893523-7914804 GCA_030068025.1 Parauchenoglanis punctatus | reverse complement strand
TAAAGTTATTTCTGTGACCATTGTGAGTTTTTCTTTCATTGCCTGAAGGGTACCAACAATTTTGTCCACGTGTGTACTGTCTCATCCAGTGAGAACACACTCGACTCTTCCATAGCTTTAGCCATAACTCCTAGAGATACTGTAACTCCTCATCAGTTCAGTCACGACATAAAACTAAGGAATACTTCAGAAATGTCAATGGCAATACACCATGTTTTCTTTTTCAAAATAAAAATGTTGTTCAAGTAGCCACAAATACAGTATTATTTCATGAATGAGTGTTTCAATGTAGCAGAACTTTCTTTAAAAATTGAGCTGGCTGAGGACATTACAGTGAAATACAAGCAGGCCGTCAGCAGCCGCTATGCAGTACAGAGGGTTAAAAATAGATTTGATGTGTCTCAATTGTTGGTTTATTTTCTAAAGTGAAACTACATTTTTTACCCTTCACTGTCCATCTTTCACACTGTTGTTACACATGCAGGCTTCTGTCTAAGCAAATGGTTGTTGCGCGTTGAAGCATGACGTATTCACCTAAAGCAGGTCCTAGTAGATAGCCATGCATGTCCAATAATCAGAACCAAAATAAAAAAAAAAAAACACTAAAAAACTGGGTACCCAGTACCAGGTATTTTCTTATTGGTTCTAATTTGGAACCTACTATCGGTTATCAAACCTAGTTAGCAAAAGTGATTCATTATTCAATGTGACTGTGTACTGTTCATCAAATATATTTTGAATTTTTAAAAAGTTTTTGTATTATTAGTTATTGTCATATTTTGCTATGATAGGGTGGACATGTTAAGCTTGACAACCTCCAACTACAAGCATAACATGATGAAAATTAGGAAACAGAAGTATAGATTCTTAATATTCCTGCAGCAGTTCTTTCAACCCCCACTGAAGAAAGACAAAATGCTAGGTGTGATATCTCTGATTACATTGTCCAGTTTGTTAAAGAGGCAATTACACCATAATAACAGGGTGGGCAGAAATTTCATGGACATACATAAAATGTTTAATATTATGAAGAAAATGGAATATAAATGATCAAAATTACTTGTTTGATCAAAGAACTTGTTGAGGACTAAGAAAATATAAAAAAGCATTTCCATTTTCCGTCATTTAACCACTTGTTCCAGTCACTGAAGTTAGCAGAGCAGAATGCTAAATACACCCAATCAAAGAAAATGGTCTCTTATAAGAGACTCATCACTGTACTGATATATGTGTAAATGTTTGTTTATAATGAGAATAGAGAAATTCATTATTTTGCAATATGTTCATGATAGTGATTCTGATGGACACAAAAAGGCATGTTAGCGATTTTGACCTTAAAAATAATAATAATAATAACAACAACAACTGGATGTGCATTTCTTGAAGGAAGTGCTTGCAAAACAAAAAATTAAAACGCTAAAGGAGAGAGAGAGAGAGAGAGAATGAGTGTGAGTGAGAGAGAAAGAAATAAAAAGTGGAAAATATACATTAACATAAAAATGTAGACAGACAGACAGACAGACAGACAGATAGTGAAGTAGAATAAGTGAATGAGTAAAAAAATTAAATAGATGAATTTTGACTGTTGTTACACTGTAGGAACACATACTGTGCTTGCCTTTATCTCACATCTACCACACAAACAAAAATTCTAACTTATCAGTTGTGATACAATATGACAAGATTTAAACGAGGAGCAGTCATTGCATTAAACCCATCACAAACTCATGTGGGACAAGGCAGACAGGTGGCCATCATTTGGTTAAGTAAGAAAAAATCAAATCAAGAGAGGCCAAGAGCCAGTCAAGTTCTGACATTAGTAAATAGAATTCCAACACAAAGTGAATGTCAATGCACAAAACACAGACCTGATATGTATTCTTTAAAACCAATAGTTTCAGCCTTTCCGGCTACAGTGTCAGTGCCACTGTCCAAATACTTATGGACATAATGATAGCTAGATAGCTAGGGAATGAGTAAATGAATGAATATATTAGCGATAAAATAAATGGGGAAATTAGATATTAACATAGATAGACAGATAGATAGAATGATAGCATGTTAAACGATAGCATTTTAGCAGATAGCCTGTTATCCATTAGAATGTTTGCATGCTAGCCATTTGCCATAAGCACATTAGTTGTTAGGATGCTAGTCGTTTAGATGTCAGCACTTAGCATGTTATCCATTAGAATGTTAGCCATTAGCCATACCATAGGTGTTCCTGATAAAGCGGCCAATATATGGGGCATTCCTAATAAGGTGACCGGTACAAAAAACTGATACTTCCAATATTTAAAAACTCAATGGAATGGTCGAAAATGACATTTTCTAGCCCTCCACTGTTCAGCTAACAGCATAACTCATATGAATAGCATGTATTTCAGTTTATATATATGAAATTATCAATATTTTTCACAAGTGGGATAGTAATGCATCACAATCCCACTCAGGAACTTAAAACTGTTTAAATGTCTAAATATTTAGACACTGATCATTATGATTTACATACCAAAGCTGTGTTCTGCTTATACCAGTTTTCCATACACAAAATACATCCTTCTAATGGTTAAAAAGCTCATGATTTTACCACACATATTTAAAGTAACCATACATGCAAACCTGGAACCTCACATGCATACAGAAATTAATCTGCATGGTCGAGAATGTAATTTTTTAAATATGTTAAATTATATAATTAATGTAGTATGAGGTGGCACACAAGACAGGTGTGGTAGTTTATTACATATTCAATCATGAAGGGTAAACTGCACAATCTGTTCAGAATCTGAGCAGTGCGATTTAAATGCCAAAACTGTGTCCTTATAGTAGCCAGACAAAAAAAACCTATCCTTCCAATGTTAAAAACTCTTGAGCTTTTTAGCACACAAATGTAAAGGCTGAAAATGACATATTACATGCAATTTAGCATCACACATGGAAATAAATAAAATTTGTCAGATGCATATTTACACAGCACATGCAAGTGGTTTTGATACTGCTGCAGGTTACATGAACAGGGACTGTCTAAAGATTAGGTGTTAGTGTATGCAGTCATTGAGTATAATGAGAGTTACATGTCAAAGGGATTTCATTTTTCTTGTAGTTTTATTTAGAGTCATGACACTGAGGTCTATATTCTCTAAAGACACAGACATGAACATTGATTTAACAGTAATTATTTGTGTTTGTTTGCCAGTACCTCAGCAAGTGGTTTGGGCACATTTCATGGTTTTGTTGTGCATGTGGGAAATGTTAAGATTTTGTACATAATAATTTAAGCAATTTTTTAAGCAAGGGCATTGCAGGGAGTTGAACCCCATTACAATAATTATGAATTAGTTGAACCATATTCCAGTAATATGGCATTTTGCCTGTTTCGTAAAAACTCTTTTAATTGCTGTGCTAAGTTAATCTGTGGATAGCACTGGAGGTGCAAGGGCACATCATCGTCGCTTGCAGCTATACTGCAGACATTGCTAAAGCTAGCAACTAGTTGACAGCTGGATGGACAGAGTGACACTGCTTTTATAGCTTAACTGTATGTGGTTTACACTCTGCTTCATTTGGAAAGCATTTAAAAACACACACAGCTGGGTTTCAAGAACTCAAATGCACTATACTGGCTTTTATCAGCAACTTTCTACTATAGTTTAATATACAGCTTCTTATATAGTTTATATACACAGTCATGGGAAAAAGGTAGTACAACCTCCTACAATTCTATGTTTTTATTTATCAGGGACTAAATAACAATTGTGTGTCCTCACCAACTTCCATAAACAAACAAATAACCTCAGATGACAACAGAAAACACTACAATAGTAGTCATTTTTTCCCAAACAGTAAACCAACATTTAGAAACCAGGTGGGGAAAAAGTAAGTGCACCCTATAATTCATTAACATGCAAAACCACCTTTAGTAACAATAAGTTGAAGAAAGCATTTTCTGTTGCAGTTTATCATTCTTTCAAATAATTTTGGAAAAATTTTTGACCCGCTCTTTACAAAATTGCTTCATTTCATTGATGCTTGAAAGTTGAAAAAAGTAGAAAGAGCTGCTACACATTCTAAAAATGGTCCTTTCATTGCATCAAACATTATCTCTAATCCAAATGCTAGATATGTAATGGTAATGCCGTTTCAACTCCATTTAGTACTAGATAATATTTTTGCTCCTAACTTTGATGATGAACTGTTTTTTTTGTTTGTTTGTTGTTGTTGTTTTTTTAAAGATGTCAAGCTCCATCCCTAATCTGAATAGTCATCACCTGATTCTATCGGGTAATTACAACCATGTGATTTTTTTTGGTTGACCCTTATTCTTATTTACTGAGTGCAATTACAGTCTGTAAATATGATTCAATTATGATCTCTGACCATGCACCTGAAGGTAGAAATGTAACACTTCCAACTCCGAGAACAAAACACACAGGCAGCTTGATATTCACTTCCTGGCTGACTGTCAGTTTATTTCAGGACAAATAGATATTTACTATTTTTTCTAATAGGTATCATAGCTTCAACTATTTGGGAAACACTTAAAGCACACCTTAGAGAACAGATTTTTGCACACATGTATAACTTCAAAGATTAATGCTTTAGACAGTCGTATCTGCTTCTCCGACCCCTGATTTGATAAAAACAGCAATCTTAAAAACTGAAACTGATTTCTTAACCACTACGCGAAGAAGAGGGGGTAATTCAAGTTCCTTATAGATTTTACAAAAAGGGGAATAAACCTTCCAAACTGTTAGCCAATTACCTTCATCAAAAAGCAGCATCTCCATATCTCAAAGGATAATCTCCTTAACAAAAGATTATCGAGCTATTAATAATTAATTTAAAGAGCCCTTTTCTAAACTATATTCTTCAGATTTAGCACCAGATCATAACCAAGATGACACTTTTTTCTCTAATTTGAACATTCCTACAATTGACAGAATTAGCAGCAGAAAACTTAAGCAGATTTAGAACAGACTCTCTCACTGGAGGAAATAGTCACTGCAATAACATCCCCTCAGAGTGGAAAAGATGTAAGTTAATTTTACACCTTTACTAGAACAAGGCAAAAAAGATATCAAACAATGGTCTATTTTACCTCTGTCTCTTATTGGGAGAACAAACTCTGTAAAGATGACACCTGTGCCCAAATTTTTATATCTGTTCTAAGCGATACTTTATCATTATACCACACTCATTTTTAAAGCGTCCCACTAGATGATGCCTTCATTTGGAATAATAAATCAGCCTGCATAAGGAAAAAATGTTGGAAAGACCAAAAGCCCTAGGTGGGCTCTTTCTTCCAAACCTCTTTTCATATTACTGAGCTGCTAATTTTAATGTTATCTCCCTGTGGTTAAAGGATTGAAATGGTACAGCCCCTGTGTGGCACCAGATTGAAATGGCCACTAGCTAGGCATGTAATAACATATCATGCACTGATAAATCTCAATACAAATTATGATGATCCAAATGGATGGAAATAAAAAAAATTAACCGCAATTAATCTCTTACTCTTTCCAAGATGTAATTGAGATTTAGATAGCAGAGGGCACAATAACATGCAATAGTGGGAATACAAGTGGGAATCACCACAGGCGGAAGTCACACAGCACAAATACTGCAACACACAAAAAACAGATCTAAAATGGGAAAGAGCTGTTTTGCAATTTCTTGCTCAGACACCTTCAACAAGAATTCAGAACTGTCTTTTTAAAAACTGCCAAAAGCTAAGGAAAAGTGAAGCAGATGAGATTTTATGTTTAACCTTAACAGATCTTTTACAAATGTTCATATTATCACTAGAAGCGCCGCGCTGGTCTGACCTACTTATAGCGCGGCCCGGTGGTCATAAGACCGCTAAGTCTTTAGAATAGGCCACTGTTACTGACACATAATGATCAATAGATGGCGCGTTCTACGCAAAGCAAAAAGTTCGGTTGTAAGATCAGGGCTTGTAAGAACTTGGCTTTCTTACAACTACAATGAGACATTTTTTAAGCTTCACAGCTAAACAGTGAACATTAGGCTATGTCATAACCGAAACCAATACCATGATTATGCTCCTTTTCAATGTTGCTAGGCAACGGCCCATACGCGTAATCAGCAGAAACGCGGTGCACCTGGCCGTGACTCCTTATAAACCTGCCGGATGTTTCGTGCTTTATGTGCAATCACATTTAAAAAAAAAAAAAAAAAAGGGGGGGGGGGCGCCGAAACAAGAACCTGTTGTGTGTGGCCGCTCGGTGAGAACAGGGTCAAAGATTTCAGTGACTGCATTGCTGTTTGCTAACTAACAGCTAATTTGTTAAAGAAATGTTAATTTGCTAATAAACAGGTGTTTGTGATTAACAACTTTTGATTGTTTTTAATTGAAGACATCAGAGAAGATGTGAAACACAGTAATTCTTTTTTTGTTTGTTTATACTTTCAAATTTTTGGAATTTTTAAAACAGAAGTGTACAGAAGTGGTGATCTTGCAGCATAGCGTTATAATCATGGACGCGAACAGTATTATCAAGGTTCAATACCTAGCCTGTGAAATAGCCAACATGTATCACCTCCCAACCCCCTCTCAACAGAGTAACACAGTTTATTGTTAGTTTGAATGATTTAGCCGAAACTAATTCACATCACAACTAACCTACCGCCATCTATCATGAGTCTCAGCTGAAACTATATATGGAGTGTTAGTTTACAGTAAATTCATCAGAAAAAAATAATTATACAAGATAGACACCTGAGGAAGTCTAAAAAATGAAACAAAATGTAAACAAATACATAAAGTACTTCATGAGCTATTTAGTGTCCTGTGTGTGGAGATGCTGTAACCCCTTTACACACCCCCTTAATCAGCATTCCAAGCGCGGCTTTGGTGCGGAAAGCAAGAAAGTGGTGTGTTCGGCAGCGCAAGGAGAACAGGACCAAAAGATCTGTAACTGCACGGCTTGTGACATTTGCGTAGTGAATCTGCTAATAAACAGCTGTTTGTGATGAACAACATCTGATTGTTTTCTACTGAAGACCTCAGAGAATATGTAAAACAGTAATTCGTTTTTAGCTTATATTTTCTTAACATTTGCGATTTTTTAAAAATGGTACATAAGGTAATATTTTGGTTTCTCAGTACATGCGCAGTTGCGGCACTCACAGACGCTGGAAGTACAATCAAGGCTCAACACCTAGTCCGCCAAATAGCCAACATGTAACACCTCCCATCCCCCACTCAACAGAGTGACACAGTCTATTGTTGAATGATTTAGCCGAAACTAATTCATATCACAACTAGCCTACCGCTATCTATCATGAGTCTCAGCTGAAACTATGTATAGAAAATGTAGGCACAGTTTGTTAATGAATAAATATGCATTTGTAAAACAGTGTATGTTGCAATGGATTTTTGACAAAGCTGTGTGGATGTGTAGCGCTTTTGTACGTGTGGTGGATGTGTAAGTGCTTTTACTATAAATAGCGTGGGGTCTGCATTTTTACCATTTATTGAAAGTGAATCACAACCCAAAAAAACAAAATTTATTTTTGGTGAATCAACAGCTGTATTGAATGTAGAATGTGTATTTTACAGTAATATATATTAGACGCATATTAGACAAGATGGTCACCTAAGGATGAATATAAAATGAAAAATGAAAATAATTCCATAGCAAATTATTTTATGAGCTATTTAGTATCCTGCGTGTGGAGATGCTGTAACCCCTTTACACAGCCTGCTCAAGCCGGGAATGTTGCGCCTCCACCTCGCCATTTTGTGTTTCCATTTCTTCTGGAGAGATACTTGACCGACAGCCTAGAACAACAACCTAGGTGTGATCCCAACCCCCTCCTAATGACTGGGTCATGAATCATTTGGTCAATTGACCAACTCAGAAGTTCCCTTCAACGTAGGCTGATGTTTTCAAGTAGTTTTATTGCCTTTCAAAGGCTTACATAAATTAGGCTTAAATAAATTTCCTTCTGCTTAAAGTAACGTTCATGCACTGTTTGTACAGAATACGTGCATTGATTGCACCCAGGTCTAGGAGCTTGTAAAACACAGACACAGGCCAGCGCCGTGAGCCTCTCTGTACCAAATACAGCCGTGCCATTTGATCCATAACATCAACGCCAACTTTAGTGCTGTTGTAGTGGGAAATTGTCTCAGACAGTTTCTTTGTGCCATTATCAATTGAAACTTTCTGATGTGTTGTGTTCAGAACGCATACATTTTTATTTGCTTTTGACTGGTAAATCGTGAGTGTGACTTTTCCAGCCTTCAGCACTTTGGTGGAAAATCTTTCAGACTGTGCCTGTGTACATGGGGGCATTTCCCATCTGTTTTTGTTCATTGTGCCAACAATGGTGGTTTTATTCGCCAGAAGACTATTTGCCAGTGCCAATGAGGTGAAGAAATTGTCTGTCGTTACATTTCTTCCTTTCCCCAGGAAAGGCTCCACGAGACGCATCACGATATTGTCTGATAACCGCTCACCAGTCGGCCTACTGTTATCTTTCCCTAGATAGGGAATTGCGTTCAACATGTATTTTGTTACAACATCAGTGGCAACCCAGAATTTTATACCGAATTTGTCCGGTTTATTGGCCATGTTGAGACGTCTTGTGAAACGACAGCGTGCCTTGGCAGGGAACAGTTGTTCGTCTACAGTTATGTTCTCACCGGGGGTGTAAGAAGCAATACTGTTTTTTTACAAATTTCTCGAATATCTCAGGTATCATGGCAAATTTATCCGTCACGAGTCGGGCAACCCTAGTGCTCTTATCATCAAAGCGCAGGTAGCGCATAATATCACGGAATTTCTGTCGAGACGTTGTCTCTTTGAAAATAGTATATCCCAGATCAGCAGACCAGTAATCATCCAGTTTCATTTATTACCGCCTGTAATACCTCTCAGATAAATGAAACCCATGAATGCTTCCTAGTCATCGTGAATAATGCACCGTGCAATCGCCCAAACTGTGTAGCCGCTCAACTACAAAGTGAGGTGTAGACATACGTGTGGACTAATTTATAGCTCTCGAGGTCACTAAAACAACATTGATCATAATGGAATGCTAATGATCATAACCACTCTGCCCATGCCGTCATCTGCTTTTATCACCTGCCAATTGCTCTCAGTTGACCGATACTGGGCTTACCATAGTCTACACACAAACTATCAGAATCATATTAGTTATGCACATGGACGTGAAACTTACATGTATATATTAATTATCCACTTTTAAAAATGTTTGAATTTTGCCGTCGTAAATTGTTGCTTCTGTAGAATACTGGCATGATGTATACGTGATCGTGATGATTAGTTACACATGGTCCAAGTGGTGCAAAAATTAAAGACAATAGATACGCCCATGCAGAACTACATGAAACAAAAATCCACAGGTCATAGTTTATTAAAGTAAGTTATTGTTATCATTTTTGCGCGCTCACACAGATATGCACACACGTGTATATGGCCCATGCGCCATCTGCCGAGAGAAAAGAGAATCGCGGGTTGGGAAGGGAGGAAGCAGCATGGCCAAACTCGCAGCTGTCCGCAATTTTACACAAATAAGAGCAAAATAGCTTTAAACTAGCTTGTACCAGTGTGATTTTGAAAATTTAAGAGTGTTGGGTGATAAAATTCACAAATCTACGAAATTCATGAAAGGAGGGTCCTGGAATCTGATCGAGTGCAAAGTTATGATTTTTTTTTGGCCTTTGCGGTCAAATGAACGGCGCTCGGCGCTTCAAGTGTTATTAAGCATTACTAAGAAAAAATTTGACGTATTGGACGTTTTTCATTTTTATTAAAGGGAATATTTTAGATAACAAGCTATTCTATTTTACTCCAACCTTTAAAAATGTTTGTAAATAATTATTGTTGGTCAAATAAAAAGTATGTTTTTTTTATTCACCAAAGGAACATTTAAGTTGGTAAAGAATAAGAAAATAAATGTTGAATTTTTTGGTAATACAATTTTCTTTTAATTTTCCTTTTTTTTTTCATAAATATTGTGGCAAAGTCAAATCAGGAACCCAGCATCATGAATCAAATCAAATCGTGAATTGAACAAATCATTGGATGCCTTA
Organism: Parauchenoglanis punctatus; assembly: GCA_030068025.1. Taxonomy (NCBI): domain Eukaryota; kingdom Metazoa; phylum Chordata; class Actinopteri; order Siluriformes; family Auchenoglanididae; genus Parauchenoglanis; species Parauchenoglanis punctatus. The sequence continues at coordinate 7,904,717 of JAQQZU010000019.1, read as the reverse complement.
CAACTAGTAATCCACACTCACTCCCTGCTTTTCTCTGGTGCAAACAGACCCCAGCAACCATCTAACACATGGTGTGGTCTTGCCCAAAACATTCCCTATCCTTTTTTGACACCATCTCTAAAGCCTATGGCTATAATATTTTGCCTTTTAATGCAATTGCTATTTTGGGTATACTCTCAGATGATTATAATCTCCCTGCTCACTTTCAGAAGATCACTGCCTTTTCTTTCCATTAGCTAGATTCACAATTCTATTTAAAGGGAATGATATAACCCCTCCATCACAGAACAGCGATGTCATGCCAAAATTATGGACATACCTACTCATTCATAGGTCTTTCTTTATTTTTACTATTTTCTACATTGTAGAACAATACTGAAGACATCAAAACTATGAAACAACCTATGGGACACATATGAAATTATGTGGTAAATAAAAATGCATTTAAAAAACAAACAAAATGTGTTTCATATTTTAGATACTTCGAATTAGCCACTGTTGAGAACAGCTTTGCATTATCTTGACAAGCTTCAATTAACAGGTGTGCCTTGTCAAAAGTTAATTAGTTGAATTTCTTGCATTCATAATGCGTTTAAGACAAACAAATAGTAAACAATAAAAACGCAGTACATAGCCCCATTAGACAACTGTAGTAATCCATATTATGTCAAGAACTGTTTTAAGACATGAAAATATGAATAAAAATAAAGAAAAGACAAATAATGAATTGTGTAAAATAAAGGTGTGTCCAAACTTTTGACTGGTACTGTATGTGAATAATTTACCTGGCCTAGAACCATAAAGTCATAAATTTACAGGTGATCTGTTCTTTCTACACTTAAGTACACCATTACGCACTTTTCCTTTTTGTTTTTTTTAATCAGTTTCTTCTGGCTGTTGTTGGTTTTGTGTGGTTTCTCTCCGGTATATTCTCTCTCTCTCCCTCTCTCACCACACACACACACACACACACACACACACACACACACACACACACCTATATCTTGAGATAATACCTTAGGTTAATGTCTTGTCTGTTATATGTGAAATAATCTCTATGAATAAGTGTTAAAAAAGATCCTGCCACAGAATCTCATAGGAGTTGGTCTGGACTTTGACATTTCAATACCTTGGATTTCTTCTTCTTTGGCCACCAAGATGTTGATTTGCTGATGCGCTTGGGATCATTGTTCTGTTGCATGAAATAATTTCTGGATAGAAGTTCTTGAGACAGATTTGATGCCTTTTTTTGATACTTAAGATTTTAATGTACTTACAGAGGTCTGCAGGTCAAATGATGTAGCTCTTTGGGTTTTTATTTATATCTCTAAGCATTAAATGGTTTGACCTTAGTCTTTGTTGTGACCTCTACTCCAGGGAAGATTGTAACTGTCTTGAACACTCGCCATGTGTAAATCCAGACTGCGGCCATTTAGTCGCATTTTGCAACCATTTTTGGTGCAGCTAAATTTTGTAACTAGTTGCACCAGTACGACTACCAAATATGTCCCCATTAGGATTTTTTGTTTCATCATCATATATCATGGTATACACCTAGAGAGAGCAAGAACTGATGTGCGTCGCACGCACACACACACACACACACACACATCCACCCACTCACCCACCAATATGTGCATGTAAGCATGCGAGAGAGAGACGGAGAATGATTACAGTGGAGAGCTAACAGAAGGTTATTTCCACAACATGTTATAACACAAAATATTTCGCTTTGCTCTCATTCATGTTGTATGGGGCAACTCGTTGAAAACAATCAGCTGTATAATGTTTTCCCTACATTTACAAGGGAGTGACAAGAGAGACAAGCAGGTGGCTAGAGGATGTATCCTGTTCATTCTCCATGATTAGAGCAACAAAAAGCAAGTGACTGGGCAGAAGTGCTAAAGTGAAAAGAGACAAATATTCGATGATCTATGAGAGCAAAGTCAGTGTGACGGGAACAGCGTGACTTGGAGCTCATTACCACTATCACTAGCAAGCTACTTAGCTAGTTACCCAACATGAACAATCACTAGCTCGCTAAATAACACAAAAACAAGTTCCATGATGGTAAAAACCTGATAATAGCTAAAATGTATTCATATTTTTTTTATTTTTATTACCTATGTACATTTAAGTTGATTTTTTTTTTTTATTTAAAATACGTCAACTGCAGACAGAGTGCAGATCTACTTGCAGACAGTAGTGTTAAATAATGTTCATTTAAGTTCAGCAATTCTGTGTCTTATTCATTATTATCAAATTGCTGTATTTTATCATATGCAAAAAAACAACGTGACATCGGCATTATATACCCGATGTGTGTAGTTATTATCTCCACCCAGGTTGTTTTCACTGAATTGTCAATCCACTGCTGGATACGACTTCACACTGACCATAGCAATAGGAGTGAATTTGCCAAGGCAAGTAAAATTGAGATGGAAATGCAAATGAAAACCACAAGAACATCAGCTCCGCATTTCATATGTTTGATACTTGGCATTCTCTAGAGACACAGGAGTTTTTTAAAAAAAAAAAAAAGGTCTGCTCAAAATGGCTGAGGCTAAAGGCTACATGTAAGCAAGTAAGAATGAAAACATTGGGTTGCGCTGCATGTCAATTTAAGTGGTACACGTAAAACTTTTTCTGGTTCTCAATTTTCAGTAAGGAGCACCAGTGCATGATGTAACACACACCAAAGTGCTCAAGAACACCAAACTGGGAAAAGTTTTGCTTTTATAGGGGTAGTCACACTTCTTGATGATGAACTGATATTATGTACTTCATTACTAACTCTTAGCTGCTAATTATTCTTTTAATAATTGTGGAAATAGGGAGTGTACTTTTTTAATTTTCCCAGGTGGTTTTTGAATGTTGATTTAATAAACCTGTTGTGTTTTTTGTTGTCAGCTGAGGTTATTGGTTTGTTTATGGAAGTTGGTGAGGACCACAAAATTGTTATTTTAAGCCAGATAAATAAAAAAATAGAATTGAAGGATGTACTTTCTTTTTCCCCGTGACCATATCATTGGCTGAAAAAAGACACTATATGCAGGAATGTCATTAATCCTGCATGTTCTAAGCAAAATAAAAAACTGTGCATTCAGGCATAGTTGCACAGGACAGAAAACATCTACATACCCTTATTCTTAGACAATCATGTCAGACATTTTCCTCTCTTTAAATGTGACAAAAGAAACAAAAATGTAAAACAAAAACAAATACATAATTACTAGGAAAAATAAGTGAAATAATAAACAAAAATGTATAACACCCTGGTTGTGCAAGTGTCCTGACAGATAATAATTTGTAGAAATATTATTTGCACTTATTACAGCAGTAAGACCCCATCAACTTTACACACATGCCTTTGGAACTGCCTGGCCACAGCCCTTGTTAGGTCACTCCATAGGTTTTCTAAGGTATTACAGCCTGATCTTATTTTTACTGAAGCCATTCCCTGCTTGACTGGAATTCGTGTTTTTGGTTATCATCATGTTGGAAGATGATCCCTCAATCTTACTTTATCCTTCATCTTCTGTGAAAAATGAAATCTGTATTTCCACCCTATTCCACAGTCAATACATGTGCAAAATACAAGAGAATGTAGTCAAAGCAAGAAGTGACCACTACCTACCAGAAATTTCTGCCATTTCTTTAATGTTGCTGTAGGCCGCTTACTATCGTCCCTGTTAAATTTTCTCCTTGTCCTGCCATCAACTTAGGAGGGAAGTCCACAATATGACCCTGTGGCACCAGAGTTTCTCCACATACTGATGATAGTTTTAACCTTGTTAAATAGTACAGCAAATGCCTTTGATATTCTTCTATACCACTCTGCTGATCAGTAGCTTTCAACAATAAAATCTTTTTGGGCCATATGACTATTTACTGAGGATGCAACCCTGAACATTTAAGAAAAATCCAGGAACAGCAGGATTTGCATTTAACGTTTATCACAATCACATTTCTTTGTGACAGCTTTATATTGCTTACCTTTGGACATGATTTTTAATGCAACTGGTTAACTACAGCTCTTATTATAGAAGGTGTTTTTTTTTCACTAAAGTTTCACTTATTTTTTCCTAATAATTATCTATTAGTCTTTCTCTTGAATTTTGAATAATTAAAAAAATGTTTGGAATGATTTGTATTCATTTCTGGCTTTACAATCCAAAAACCTGAAAATTCAATAAAGGTTTGTAAACTTTTATATCCACTGTAAGTAAGTAAGCAAGCACGAAAGGATATTAATTAATTTTTTAACACCTTATTGGCAAAGGACTCATGTTTTTGTATGTTTGTCCCCCCCATCTGCCCGAGATTTTATGATGTTATGTTAATCTAAAAAAAAAAATAAAAAAAAAAAAAGAGTTTTTGAATGTAGGATTTATATGGAATCATCATTGTAACCTGCAGAAAAACTGATTCGGATCAATCTCACAGCCATGTCAAATATCTGAAAAGACTAGATTTGCTGGCAGCAGAGGTGTCTTCGTCAACACAGTTAGCATAATTTTTTACTGGTTTAAAAAAGATCTGACAGAAATAGAACAGTGAGGTTTAGTAAAAATCTGGAAAATAAAGAGAACAAAATTAAAACTCAAACATACCAGAGTATGCAGTGGCATCCATCTTTCCCACGCGGACTGGTGATCCAGAGTTCTTTAGCTCAGCTCCTACCTCATACCAGATTGGTTCCAGCTTCTTACAGTACCCACACCAGGGAGCATAAAACTGCAACACAACAAGCACAACTTATCATCACAACTCAAAGTGCTTAAAAAACTGAAAGACATATACAGAGCACAAGTTATATTTGAAATACTTATCATTCATGTAATACCAACATACTGGATAAGTACCATATGTAGGAACACTGCCAGCAATATATCCCCTAAAAAATGACCTTTCCTATCCTGAAGGGACACTGATGATAGGGAGACTGGAATTCCAAAACAGGTCTTCCATTTGAACATCAACCCATCAACGGCACTGAATGATGAGTGGCAATTCCACTGAACCACCTTATCACACTCATCTTATCACTTATCACCTCAGTGCAAATCCCAGAAACTCACAAACATCTGAGAGTTGTGAGGGCATTAAAATCCAACTCTTCGACCCAACCTTAGCTCAGTCTCCACCACTGCAAGATAAAGATGCATGAAGATTCCACTCATTCACTAATCATCTAATAAACTTATGTTTTATATGCATGTTTCTCCTTTTCACAAATCAGTAGTAGGTAGGTTTATAACTGTAATAATCTTGATTAAAATTAGGGCTGGGCGATGCATTGATAAATTATCATATCATTATATGACCATTCATATCGTATTGTCAACTATACTGTATATTGTGAATATCGTGTTTCAGCAGAAACATCAAATTTCCTCCAGAAATGAACAGGTAGCTGCAGTGTTTTTACCCCATGAATACGTCAAAGAAGAGTCTGTATAATGTAGCATGATATGGATATATATATATATATATATATATATGTATATATATATGACTGATATGAAATAAATTGTGATAAGATTTTTTTTTTCCATATTGCCCAGCTGTACTTTCTATAGAAAAGACTCATTAATGCAGTTAGTATTTTACTCTCATTTAGTCTTCCCTAGTTCATCATTCTTAAGCTAACATGAGTGAATATTCTGCAAACTGACTTCAAATTGTGATGGAAAAAAAAGTCAACTTGTTCTCATTACAATCACTTAGGCCAGCCATCACAGAGAAGTGAATTTCCTTTATAAACACTCTGCAAGAGAGAGAGAAGCCACTGAAGGGTGAAGTTCTGAAGTTAAGAAAGAGCCACCAAAACAAGTGATAAATGTCCCCAACTGAGGGAGAAAACTGGCCAATATTACTGAAATGACTGATAATGTATAGTGACATTATAGAGTATATGCTATGTGGAATTATCAAGTTGTTATACTTAATATTGTTGAAGTGTTATGTTTGTTGCAAATGTTATTTACTGTATTGTGGCTGCAGTTTACCAATAAAACAAACTTTAAATGAAAGTAAACCTGCTATGTTAATGGATTTTCCCCAGACATTTTAAAGAAGCAATCCACATTTGAACTGAAAAAAAAAAAGCACAGGAAATGATTGGATGAGTCCAGGCTTTAAACCTAGCACATCCATCACATCCTTTTCACTTAACGCCAACAATGTTTTTCTTTCCTCCAAAACCCCAGAGTATATCTCCTCATTCTACCAAATAGCACATCCACCACTAATTTGAAGCATAATATGTATCTGAATATATGTGTAAAAGAAACACTCACATCCACCAGCCAGACATCGTCCATTCTGTTGTCTTTGAATCTGCAGAAGGGATATAAATGTAAGCAACACTTCACATACAGATACTGTAGAAACAGAAATGGAACAGACAGGGTTTTAACCTCTAATCTTTAGTCAATCAGCATGGTTAGACATCATAAACAGCAAACAAGCATGGAGCTAAATATAAGTCTGGGCAAAATATAAGTAGGGTACTGAAAAAATAATTTGTATGATCATACTGTAACTTAGATGAAAGGAAATAGAAACATCACAGCTAAAAGTGAAGATGGTTCACTCAACGATGGAAATGTAATTACAACAAATTAACACCCTACTGAAAAAATACATCAGCTTACTCTGTTCGTTACCTGCCAAAACACAGGCCAAGCTAGTCAAACTGGTAGACCATCTTTGCCGGCTGCTAAGTGTTGGTAGAAAGGATACAGTTCCTGAATTACTGCTGCTAATGCTGCAGCATACACAAGCTATTTTTTTTAGGAAAATAACAACAGTAAGAACATGATATAATCAACTATTCAAGTGAAAATAAGAACAGAATAAGAACAGAAAATTCACCAGCTGCCGACGGTCTACCAGGTTTTCAGCGGGACAAGTGAGTGATACAGTATGTCTAGGTTATAGCTATTTGATTTGATGACTGATTGAGACTGCTCTTTATTAGATCATTTTATTATTACTTATGATTGCTGGGATCAGACTACCACTAATCAGCTTCAAGTTTATCAATCGTAAACAAGTTAAAAGAGCTTATAATAACGCATCAGTTCATAAAAGCACAGCATATCAGATTCTCACACATTTCCTGCTACTTGTCAATGTAAAGACGGCAAGTGGGGTGCATTTGCTGCCATTTCCGTGAAATAAAATACAATTTTAAAGCAACCAGCTTTAGTAAGCATTTTAATCCAGCAGTTAGCATGAATAAAGCGTCTTTAGCATCAGAAGTGAAACAAATGGTCACTTACGTATCATCGAGGTCTTCCACAAAAGCAAAAACAGCGGAACTTAAAAGAATCGTCGTGATCACTGGAGGAAAAGATATGCGGTTAATATCAATCAAAGTAATGCATCCAGAGCAGACCTGCCCTACTGCATCAGCGTGTTAGCAATGCCACCTCGCTACACAACACAGAACATGGATACAAGCTAAACTACTAATGCAATTAAAGATGCCTATAAACAAGACCATAGCTGTACATTAATAAATAACAAGCCATTACAATGTTTATGTACGTACCTCGCCAAGTCAACGATTTCACTTCTTTTACTTCTGCCATCTTCGCCAGCGAAAAGCATCAAACAGGAAACGCCAGAAGTAACGATATACTTCTGAGCATGCGCAGTAACACTGTGGTTTCGATCGTAAATGAGAGCTGTATATTCCCATTTGGAGTCACAAAAAACAACTATGATGTAACTATGCAGCTGGATCGCGACCAATAATGAAAAAATAATGATGCACTAAAAACAAAAGACACCGTGCGCGTCAGTTTTAGGCGATATGTTTTCACCGCTGTTATCCCGCCGCCACCCCATAAGGTTGTAACGGAAAGTTTCACGTGCCTGAAACAGTGGGAAATTTGCCGGGAAACGGACCCATGGACACGGTCAATAATATGAGTGAGGACAATAAATGTAGGGTGGGGGAAGGGGTATCTAGTTTGCGGAAGAGGGAAAAGATTTTCCAGTTTACTTTATTCTTTTTTTGTGAAGATTGGTGGCATCATGGATTCTGCTAAGTACCAGGATATTTTCTGCCAAAAAAAACAAAACAAAAAAAACCCTGTTACCTCTGCCAGGAGGTTAAGACTTAGCCAGAGAGAGCACTTTCAAAATCAATGTTTTGTAATGACGGTCTGGATATGTGGATATAATGAATGGAGTCCAAAGAACTGAAATCATATGGTCTGAATTACAAATTACAGTTTTTCAACTTTTAAAGAAAAATGGGCTCTACACAAAAACAAATTTGTTTAAATAAAACATGTTTAAATAAAACTGTACAAAGCCCTTCTATGTTTGTGCCAAAAATATCACTAGCATGTGTTATTTTTATGCATCAGTCAGGAAGTATGGTGGCATAGCTGGTAGCATTGCTGTCTCGCTGCTCTAGGGTCTCTGATTAGATTCTCAGTTTTGGTTACTGTCTCTGTGGAGTTTCACATCATCTCCCATTGGACTGATGGGCTACCTGAAGTGTATTTTTCTGCCTTCTGCCCCATATTACACAAGGATAGGCTCCAGATCCCTCATGATGCTGACCAAGTTAAAGTGCCTACTTAAGACAGACTTTATTTCAGAAAATAATTAATGATCACACTGATCAATATAAAAATAATTTTAAGTGTTTCCACAATGTATAGCATTTTTTTGTTTCCCTTAACTTGAATTTTTTTCCTGGCGTACTGTGATTTTGACAGAAATAAGCCTTATTGAATTTACTTATTCATCTCAACAACTTGTTGCTGTTAGTTAAATTCTTAAGTGGTTGTATCAGATGACTTCAAGAATCTAATGTATTCAAACTAGAGGGAAGAATAAATACAATCCATACTTGAATTACCTCCAAAACACCTGTTAGAGCAGACAAGTTAAAGGCTTTGCCAAATGAACCTTGAGATGTGTGGAAAAACATTTGTTCCATGCACCCCCTGGACTCTCAGTGGCAGTGATGCACCACTTAGTAACCCAAGCAGAACATCACTCTACACTTATAGACATTTATTTCATAGTTCATTTTCAAGTTCAGCTGTTGTTTGGACAGACAAAAAGAAGAAACAAAAATACTATGGATTCCCTTTTATTCTTAAAATTTTATGTACAAGTGCGACTGATTTTTTAAATTGTACATTCAATATAGAAAGTTTATATGTCATATTACATAGATAGTTTGACAACTGCACAAATCATTCACATAAATTTTAATCATAGCCAGTGTCAGTTCTCATGGGAACGTTTACAGAAGCTCATTCTTTCAGGGGGTGAAAATCATTCTTCAGTTAAGTACTCAGCTAGTTATAAATATTTGAGTGATTTCTTTGAATTCTGGGAGAGAAAAGATAGAAAAAGCAGGATGTCTGTAGAGACATAAGGGGAGCTTGAAGACAAATTAGTCTATGGGTTGTTATAGTAACTGATAGTGGCAATTCTTTATTTTTCCTATAACTTTATCAAATATTCATCTATTTCAGGGTTAACAGAAAATACAATAAGGTGAATTATGGTATGGCGTGACCAAGCTGTGGGTCTGGAAACCCATCACAGATTTGGTTAAAATAAAAAGTCATTTGATGTCTGGTGGAGAAACAGCATGGAAGGCATGAAAGAAATGAAGGCGAATATTCACTTCAGGGTATTTTTTTCCTCTAGCAAACAATATTCTCATACATTTTCCTCCACTTGGAAAAAAGAAAAGAAAAGTATAGAATGTATTACAATAGGAACAAGAGCAAAAAGATTTAAAAAGAACAAAGGAGATAATTAATGACTGTGCACTGTAATTTAACTCCACGGACACACTGAGGATGTAGCAGCACACTTTCAGAGAAAAGTTTACACAAAGGCTGTAAGCCCCCCCAACCCTTTCCTCTTTCTCTTTCATTTCATTTATCTGTTGGTCTCATCAAGCATGCTTCTCTTAGGAAAGTGGTGCATTTTCTGAACTGTTAGTGCAGGTTTATTTTTCAGCCCAGGTCTCCAATGTTGTTGTCTACAGGTGGAGGGACACTGGACAGAACTGTAGCACCTGTGCCAGCAGTTAGATAGCCTGCTACCGCCAGCCCTGAAAAAAAAACACACAAACTTTAAAAAAGTAGACTTTCAATACACAAGAGTATATTTGGACTGAGCAAGACAACTGAGCTTAAGGAGGAAATAAATTAAGCTAATATATAAAAATATAAACTAAATATATATAGTTGTACAATTAATTGTTTGCAATTAACCTTACACAATATACTGTATAGCAGTACACACTAGTACAATTATTCAAAAGCCAAGTTATACAAGATCATTAATACATGGATCATTAACACATTCCTTCTGGATACATAGCAAGGTGTATACATATTGGACTAGAATATTTAAATACCCACAATCTTCTGCGATCACGTGACATATGTATTTACAATATATGCCTCATGGTTAATATGGTGTCAGTCATATTACTGAGTTTTCTTTCCTGATAAAAGAGTCAGTGTAAGAGACAGTGTGAAACATAGGAAAGAAGAAAGGGGAAAAGATGCTGTCAGCATGCAGTGCAGGGAAAGTCTACCTGTGTAAAAGTTAAAGAGAAGACGATGGGGGAGAGCCCCCTAGAGGCCACTCCGCAATGGACTACTGGCAGCCAGGAGAGAAGGAGTGGACACACCTGAAGGAGAATTAAGAACAGAAGGGAAAAAAGAGCAGAGAGAGAAGGTAGCGAGAGAAAACAAGCAAAGTCATACCTAAATCAGGCTGAAGGAAGGCTATGTATGGTTGTCTCTGTAACTACATATGTTTGTAGGCTGTGCAAATAATCATACCTTAATTCAGATTTTATATGATTTAAATAATTATTCAAACAAATTTGAGCAGGGCTTGGAAAGTGAAATAATGGATGATATACAGATTAGACTAGTTTTAGCATCACTCCACTGACCGCATGTTTCCTTGAAAATTGACTAAAAGTTTATTTTTAATTATGGTTTTTAATAACTTAATGGTATAGCACATTCATACATCTCTGAATGCCTGAAAAACTAATATCAAATTGAGCCTTAAGTTCATGTGCTAGCTTCCTCGATATTCCACACGAAGTGTGTTTCTTTGGGCTTTCAGTTATTGCCATGAGCCAGCAAGAGTGGCATAGCTGGCACACACAGAGCATGAT
>JAQQZU010000019.1:7874614-7884675 GCA_030068025.1 Parauchenoglanis punctatus | reverse complement strand
GGCAAAACTGGCCAAGGATAGGTGTGCCAAGCTTGTGGCATCATATTCAAAAAGACTTGAGGCTGTAATTGCTGCCACAGTATTGCTGACAAAGTATTGAGCAAAGGCTGTGAATACTTATGTACATGTGCTTTCTCAGTTTTTTTTTTATTTTTAATACATTTTTAATAAATAAACAAATAAATAAATATATATATATATATATATATATAAAAACACACACCTCACTTCTTTATATTATGGTAGGTAAATGAGAAAGTACAGTGATTTATTGCACATATGCAAACATACATACAAATACAGTATATAAAAAGAGGTTGTATAATTCTAACATGCTTTAAAGTCAATATTTGGTATGATCACTGTTGCTCTTTAGCCCTCTTAGTCAAGCTTTTTAGTAATTTCTTTATGAAGTCTTCAGGAATAGTTGTCCAGGCTTCTTTAAGGACATTCCAAAGCTCTTCTTTGGATGTTGGCTGCCTTTTGTTCCATTCTCTGTCAAGATGATCCCACATTACGTCAATAATGTTGAGATCCGGGCTTTGAGCAGGCCAATCCATGACTAATAGTGTTACATAGTCTTTTTCGCTATAGAGGTGTGCAGGAAGCCTGGAGAACTGTTCAAGACTACATTAAAAAAAAGAAAAAAAAAGAAAAGAAAAGAAAGTCTGGTTCTTTGGAAGCAAAATACAAAGAAATGAGGGGTGGCTCAAAACTTTAGCACAGCACTGTATGCATATACACTGCCTGTCCAAAAAAAAGTCACACACACTAATATTTAGTTGGACCGCCTTTAGCTTTGATTACGGCACGCATTCGCTGTGGCATCATTTCAATGAGCTACTGCAATGTCACAACATTTATTTCCGTCCAGAGTTGCACTAATTTTTTGCCAAGATCTTGTAGAGATGATGGGACAGTTGGACCGCTGTGCAAATTCTTCTCTAGCACATCCCAAAGATTCTCAATGGGGTTAAGGTCTGGACTCTGTGGTGGCCAATCCATGTGTGAAAATGATGTCTCATGCTCCCCAAACCACTCTTTCACAATAAATCTGGACTTATCAGACCACATGACCTTCTTCCATTGCTCCAGAGTCCAATCTTTATGCTCCCTAGCAAATTGAAGCCTTTTTTTCTGATTAACCTCACTGATCAGAGGTTTTATTAAGGCTACACAGCTGTTTAGTCCCAATCCCTCGAGTTCCCTTCACATTGTGGAATTGCTCTTACTGTCACTCTTGAACATAGCCATGAGTTCACCTCTTGATTTTTTACGATTTGATTTCACCTAACGTTTCAGTGATCGCCAATCACGATCATTCAAGATTTATTCCGACCACATTTCTTCCATGAAGATGATGGTTCCCCACTATCCTTCCAGTTCTAAATAATGCGTTGGACAGTTCTTAACCCAATTTTAGTAGTTTCAGCAATCTCCTAAGATGTTTTCTTTGATTGATGCATGCCAATAATTTGACCCGTCTGAAACAGATTAACATCTTTTCCATGACCACAGGATGTGTTTTCCGACATGGTTGTTTAAGAAATGAGAAGCTACTCACTGCATCAGTTAGGGTTAAATAACTTGTTGCCAGCTGAAACAATCATCCATGCAGTAATTATCCAATGGGAGGCTCTTACCTATTTGCTTTGTTAAATCCAGGTGGTGACCTTTTTTTTGGACAGGCAGTGTATAAAAAAAAAATGTGTGTGTATATGTATTCAGAGTACATCCTTTCTGTTTTTTTCTCCTAAAATTAGGTTTTTCTAAAGTAAATAGTTTGGATGAAACTACCAAACTCATTCATTTCCTGCTCTACTGTTATGATGAGACAATGAGTGCATTGCACAAATGTCAAACATTTCAACTTTGGAATGTGGAACCAGTGCATGTGGAACTCTCCGTTTGGCACTGTTCTCACATCTGCCCCAGCTACAGAGTAATAAAATGAGCAAAAAACTGTCATTATTTTCCTGTGTTAGGGGGAAGGCTGATTTAGAATGTAAAAATTATCTCAGTATTGTGACAATGGCAAAGATCAATTAAACTTTGACTCTGTTTGCTACTGACCTTTCAAATCATAGCCAATGAAATGAAACAAAGTGATGCAGAAAGAAGCAACTCATTTTATACAGGAATGGAGTCAAGCAACATTACACCCACCTGGTTTTTTTATTACTGTATGTCAAGCCGAAAAATGAACAATATGACTGGAATGTAGTGACTAATTTTTGATAAAAAAAAACAATTAAGGCAAGGGAAGTGAAGTAAAACCCCATAAATTGGAACCAAAATGTGTATATGGGTGTGCATGTGTGAAGAATGGAAATAAATGTTATACCTGGTAATTCAGAATCTGCCTTCAATCACTACAGTTTACTTGTTTGATGTATTCCAAGTGGCACTACATCATTGCACCTTGCACAGTGAGAAAGAGAAAGAGAGAGAAAGAGAACGAGAGAGGGGGGGGGAGATGTGTGTGTGTGTGTGTGTGTGTGTATTACCTGTGCAACTAGGTCTGTTTGCTCTCGCTGGAACATGCGGTTAAGAGCTTCACATGCTAGTCCTGCCATATCAGCCCTAATCTTCATCCCACACATCAATGGACCAATGGTCTCCAAAGCTGCCATGGAGCGTACACATAACTGTAGAGGGCGGGCAAACAAACAGCCAAATCAGGTCAATGGTATAGGAATTACAGCACTTTTTAGGGGACCAAAACTAATTAGATAAATTAACAACCATAAATTAAATTCTCATTATTAATAACTATTATACAAATTATAATTGGTTGTAAATCCTTTGCAGACTGCCTGAAGTCGGGAACCCATAGACATCACCAGATTCTGGTTCTCTGACCTGGTGATGCTCTTCCAGGCCTTTACTGCAGCTTTCTTCAGTTCTTTCTTGCTCTTGGAGCGTTCTTAGACCTTCAGTTTTGCTTTTGCCAAGTAAAATACATTCTCAATTGGATTCAGGTCAGATGATCGACTCAGCCATCAGACAACATTCCACTTATTTGGCTTAAAAAAAAAAGTATTGGGTTGCTTTCAAAGTATGCATCAAGTCATTGTTCTTCTGCAGCATGGTGTGCATTCCAATTAATTTTAAAGCATTTGACTGAATCTGAGCAGATAATATAACCCTATACACTTCAGAATTCATCCTGCTGCTTATGTTAATACAAGGGAACTAGTACCACAGGAAACCATACATGCCCACACCATAAGATGAAGTAGTATGTTTCACATTATGAGCATTTCTTGATCTGGCCAGGTGTTGTGAACTGGTTTTATTCACTAGAAAATAATTCTTCTGTAATCCATCACAGATATTTTCTGTGGTCTCTCTGAGTTCACCAATGCATTCATTCTTTTTAATAATATACTGTACGAGCAATTCATTTGGCCATACCTAATTTTTTTTCTCTCTCTGATAAGTTTGTATTGATTTTTTTTTTTCAGCCTAATGATGGCTTTCTTCACTGGCAGTGACCACGCTTTAGACTTCATACTGAGTAAACATGCAGCAAATTCTAAATGCAAATGCCAGCTCTAGGCATTTTATCTGCTTACTTTTAAGGGAAATAAAGCAGAAATAACACAGTTGGCCATGGAGCAGCTGAGCAGCCAACAGTTCATTTAATTCTGGTCCCTTAAAAAAAGGGATTCCACAATACATAAAAAGTGCTGTAATTCCTATATTGTTCATCCAATTTGGATGTCAATAGCCTCAAATTAAAGCTGAAAGTCTCACTTTGCACTCCTACTCATTATTCAAGTTTAACTTCATATATTGTGGTAGACAGCTAAAACAGCAATAACTGTCCAAATATTTTTGGACCTGACTAAAAATTTAAAGGAATATTCCTTGTGCTGAGTTTCATGGGAAGTCTAATGGGAAGGGAGAGTTTATATAGCTTGACACAGATTTACATAAAGTTAGGAGGTGTGTTTGAAAGGGAGCATCTCTTTCTCCTGTCTCATCCAGCTTTGATCGGTACATAAGGAATAAAACATGATGAGGCATGTCATTGCAAAATAAGCCAGGACGGTGTGGATGTGTGTGTACCATGTGTGTCCAGAAGTGTTGGCAATACAAGCAGTATTGTTCAGACACTTTTTTTCTGTGCATCTGGAGGATTAAAAAGAGACATTCACTAGATGGCATGTCAGAGTCAAACAGTCTAGCCAAGTTTCTAGGTGGTTCTATGATATTCCATGTGGTTGCTATGGTGCCTGTTAGGTGGCTGCTGTGCAATCCTAGCTGGTTGCCAGGGTGTTTCTAGACAGTTAATATGATATTCCAGGTGGTTGCTAGGTTGACAAGACGTCTTCTTTTTGAGACCTGGAAATTGTGTCTGGCCGGGGTTTTAGACTTGTCCGGGATTTTGAGCTGCCTAAACATTCGTCACGTCATGGGCATCTCTCATAAACTAGTTACTATCCTACAGCCTATTCACTTCCACTCGCGCTAGTGGATCCAAGAGATAGCAGTTTTGGGCTTTGAATATCTCCCTGGTATCTCCCTGAACGTTCTCAGCCTACTGTCATTGGTTGTTCGTCTTAACCTTAAAAAATATTAATCGGTCAGCACCACAAGTAACACCAATCACTGCCATCAGCACTGGTTTCCTTGGTTACAACAAGCACTTGGCACTCGATATCTGCAGTGCAATATGCCGAAACACCGTTGTAAATTCACTGACGATTTACAAACCAAATCCCCGTGCTTTCGTTTCGGTCACAATGCATGGGAGGCTGAGTGCATGACATGCAAAGCAGGCACGTGCGTGTCAGTGGCTAATAAAAGGTGCCACCGACCGACTGATTTCAGGAGATTTCAATGGCCTTAAGGCTCACCAGAAGTGGACCAAATATTTTGTGAGGTCAAAGATCATTGATCTTCACTCAGAGCTGCTGAAGATGGCCCAGTTTTTTTTTTGCCATACCTGCTCACAACGCTAATACGGAGCGAGTTTTTTCCCTGATGCAAGCACAATGGACCAAGGAAAGGAATCACTTGAGTGTTGACTCATTGAAGGGGATCCTATGCACAGAATACAACTTAAAGCATATGACAAGCAAGGACTTTCATACTTATGTTATGAACAATCCCCAGTTATTAGGAAAGATCCAGTTGTCACGGCGATCACGCTGTCACTGCATAGCTAGACACATGTGCAGGATCCGGAGACAGAGGTAAAAGCTGTACAGTGTTTATTGAAAACACAACAGGCAGAGGTACAGAATCGGCAGGCAGAGAGAGTAATCCACAAACGGAAAAAGGGGTCGAGCGATCAGCAAACAGAGTATTATAGGCAGTCCAAAAACAGTAGTCAAAACAGAAAACAGAGTAAACGAACACGGGAATATAACGCTCGGCAGTAGTGTCGCGGGGCTAGACTAATGCTGCGCAAATTACAAAGCGCAAAGGCAGTCCTTTAAAACACGGCATAATTAGTCCATAAATGAGATGCACCTGTCTCCCCTTGGCAGTCCTCATGGCTGAGAGCAGGTGCTCATGGGAACTGTAGTCCGTGTAGTCTCCGCTTCGCTCTGAGAGCAACATAGCAAGAGGAAACACCGCGCATGTGGCCGAGTCATCAAAGGTTGACTAGGTCACAACACTAGTCCTCAGGAAAATATCCCCAAAAATAAAAATAAAAATAAGCCACCTCAGGATGACTGAAAAGTGTCTAATCTAGTCCACTTTTTTCCTATTTTCTGATCTTTTTTTGTGTTCAAATCTGTGGCCCTATATAAGAAATGTTTTTTTTTTCATTAAGGATGACATTGGTCAGACCTAACCCTAACCCTAGGTAGTTGTGATCATATTCCAGTTGGTTCTATGACATTCCAGGTGGTTGCTAGAGTGTTGCTATGTGGTTGCAATTCTATCTTAGAAACCAAACCAGCTATGCTATCTCAGGTTGTTATGGTATTCTAGGTGGTTGTTAGGGTGTTGCTAGGTGGCTGCTTTGGCTGCTATTCCAGACAAAATGGCAGGTCATTTAGCCAAAATATTTAGGAAATATACATAGAAAACACTGTTGGATCTGGTCTGTATGTGTACCTCATTCTCTGAGAGGACATGGATGAGGCGGATGGAGCATTTTGGAACAGCACTGTTCTTGTGGTTGAGGGCTGCTAAGATTCGAGGTAGGTGACCAAGAGGAGGAACCTGATCAGCCAACTGAGTCTGAGTACTGAACAAACACACAGCTGCTGTGGTGACTGTCTCTAACGCCTCACCCTGAGATGTGAAGAGTGGCAAAGAAAGAAGAGATGAGGGAGGGCACAAGGAAGAGAAGAATAAAAAGAGGAGAAGAGAAGAGAAGAGGAAAAAAAGGAGGTGAGGCGAGGAGAAGTAGGGCAAGGTGAAAAGGACATTGCATGGAAAGAAGAAGAAGGGCATGAAAAAGGTAAACAGCACATGCAGTGGAGAGGACATGAGGAAGGAAAGTTTAAAACCAGAAAGAAAAAGGGATAAATATTATTTTAAATCAAGACAAATCATATATAATCATCTTGTTTTGTGGATAAATTAGATATTATAGCTATATTTAGTGCATAGGCTCACATTAGGGTGGTTCTTCTCCAGCAACTCAGTGAGGGTCTCAAGCAGGGAGACAAGGAAATCTCGAGGCTTGCGCAGCACCCAGCCTGGCTGAGCAATGAAGATGCGCAGAAACACTCCACCAACCTCCAGCTCACCCTGTCCAGCTGCATAAAGTATTGTGAAGTCCTCAGGAAGCTACACAAATACACACATTGGCACAAATAGACACATTCAGCTAAATATTTAAATCACCTCCCCCAAATTAAAATGAAAACACACTACTGCACATTTCACCTTCCAATTGACATCAGGATTATCTTTCTGTTGCTTAAAATGTCTGCAAGAAGAAGAGCAGAAAGAAAAAGTTGATAAAAAATATATAATAAGAAAATTGGGATGAATTCCATTACAATATGTTTAGATTATAATTGGATGTTCCATAAAAAATATAAATATATAATAAGCCTTATTCATTTAGGTGAATGTGAATGAATTTATTTGTAAATCATTTGCAAGAACATTTAAGTATGATATTAGAAGTTCATGAAAATTCAGCAAGGTATGTTTGTATCCACTTACTGGTTTGAGTAAATTCATGTATAAGGAAACTCACTAATGTAAACCCCAAATGATCTGCTTCAAACAATATAATTTCCCAATTAATGCAATTTTATATGCAAATTATGCTGTCAAGTTAAAATTACATATTTATTTCAATTACATACACGCTCCAATTTAATTAACATTTAGTTAGAATTGTCATTTGATATCAGTGACTTGAAGGCAATCCAAAACAAATCCATAAATTAAAACAAAAGATTATTCATTTAATAGCACAAAAGAAATCCTGTTATTTGCAAAACAAATTTAGTGAAATGAAGCCAAAACCATCTTCGTAAGTTTACACGCTCATGTACTGTCTACTATTTCGTTTCAGATGTCATGTATGAATGTTTCAATCATAGGTGAGATGGCAAATAAAACCTGAGTATCTGTGGTTGTTCATTTTGTCTGTAATTACGTCTTGTTCATCTTGTTCATCAAAGCAATGCAAACATTGTCTCTGGAAGAAGTATAGACAGACCTTCAGTCTGCGCATTTGGTAGCTGTCATCATCAGCTATTTATGAGCTTTGTCTTTCATGGGGTATTGGGGGTGTCAGTAAATATAAATAATCTGTGCTCTGTGCTTTTTTACTCTATGGGCAATTTATTGCCATGTCCATACACATGAAAAAATTCAGAATTAATTTAACTTTGGGCCTGTGGGTTTTTTGGGGCTAAAAAAAACATACATACAAAACTTTATTAAATGACAATGAGGCCCAATGTATAATTGTCTCCTTTTCTTTCCACACACTATGAAACCTAGTTTGTCCTTGAATGCATATACTGAATATGAACGTGATTGAAGGAGCCACTCACTCAACCATCATTTCCCGGACAGTGGTGGAAACGGTTTCTCGCGATGTGTCATTCCAAATCAGTTCTGGATTTTCGTGAGTGCCCTCAAAGATGTGCACAGCGGCTTCAGCATTGTCTCGCATGGCATCCATGAAAACGCCTGGCAGAAAACGCAACAGGATCAGACGTACCTGTGCTCCACAAAAGACAGGAGGGAAAGAAGACAATTTAAAAACAAAATTAGAAGCATTAGATTTAATTAACAGAATAAATTTTGCTAATGAGGTACTGAAGCAAATAATGCTGCCTTTGATTTAGCAGTATTAGGAAACCCAACCTCTTGAATAAGCCTGTCATTTCATAGTGCCACAGAGTCAACTTTAGCCATAGCAGGATATTATACATTCACATTGCGTAAACCATGGAAGATTTAAAAAAAGTTTAAATCTAAACAAAGAAAATCCATAGTATAAAAACATAATTTGAACTTCACTTTTAATCTCTCAAACCTACCACTTTTATTATGTTACCACAATATAGTATTTATAATTTACAATAAATTATACAGTTGAGGCCAAATGTTTAAAGACATTTGGCTGAAGACATTTAAACTCCTCCTCATATTTCATGTTACCATACATGTTCTATATTAAGTCAATTATGGGATCTACTTCATTTCCATAAGAGGTAATTAAAAAAAAATTTAAATCTAAGATTTTAGTCAGATTTATTTAAGCTTTTATTAACTACAGATATGGATATGGATTTAAGGGGGTTAAATGTTTACACACTTTTAATTGTGTGTATTTGCTGACTGTGGCAGGTAGGGGCATGGTTTAGCATGAGTCTGCAGCAGAAGTATGGGGGAGTAGTTGGTTATCATAGCATACCTGTTGCTTATCTGTGGGGACGTTATTAACAAGCTGTTCTCTCATTTTCTCTTAGTGTATACTCATATGTTCAATTGCCTCGTACTGTACATGGGAGTGATTGTCCCCCCTCACCACTACATTGCTGGCCTGTGAACACACTGCACTTAACGTTTCACTCCCGGGGTTGCTTACGTCATCATGATGCCACTTTTTCTGTTGAAGAAAAGCACTAGCTTAACAATATGGAGACTTTTTTTGGGCACAGTGACACAGCCCTCTCACATGCTGTCCAGATTTTTCGAAAGCATCTGACATTGCAGGAGGAATCTGCAGCTTTACTTGCCAACTACAATACACATTCATCAATTCGTCAGAATTTGTGGTTTTTTGTTTGTCCACCTGACTCCTGAGGATTGACCACAAGTCCTCAGGGAGTTTCCTGGCCATGGACCCAAAATTTCAATGTTTTGTTCCCTGAGCCACTTAGTTATCACTTTTGCCTTATGGCACGGTGTACCATTATGATGGAAAAGGCATTGTTAATCAGCAAATTCTTCCAAATAATTCCAGTTATTCTTGGATGGTTTGGAGAAGTTGCTCTCGGAGGATGTTTTCGTACCATTCTTTTTTCATGTTGTGTTCTTAGGCAAAATTGTGAGTGAGCCAACTCCCTGGGCTGAGACAACCCCACACATGAATGGTCTCAAGATGCTTTACTGTTGGCATGACACAGGACTGATGGTAGCGCTCACCTTATCTTCTCCAGACAATCTTATTTCCAGATGCCCCAGACAATGAGAAAGGGGATTCACCAGAGAAATGACTTTACCCCAGTCCTCAGCAGTCCAATCCCTGTACCTTTTGAAGAATATTAGTCTGTCCCTGATGTTTTTCTTGGCGAGAAGTGGCTTCCTTGATGCCCTTCTTGACACAAGGCCATTCTCCAAAAGTACAAATGCTGAATCAACTTTAGGAGATGGTCCTGGCAATTGCTGGACTTTCTTGGGCACCCTGAAGCCTTCTTCACAACAATTGAACCTCTCTCCTTGAAGTTCTTGATAATCCAGATAAACAGATGATTTAGGTGCAATCTTACTAGCAGCAATATCCTTGCCTGTGAAGTTCTTTTTGTGCAAAGCAATGACGACTGCACATGTTTCCTTGCAGGTAACCATGGTTAACAGAGGAAGAACAATGATTTCAAGCACCACCCTCCTTTTAA
>JAQQZU010000019.1:7840181-7864035 GCA_030068025.1 Parauchenoglanis punctatus | reverse complement strand
CCACTCACACTTGGACTTCTTCCCCGCAAATCTCGGTGCTGTCAGTGACGAACACGGTGAAAGGTTTCACCAGGACAACGACGGAGAAACGATACCAGGGCAACTGGAATCCATCAATGCTTGCTGACTACTGTTGGACACTGCAATGTGATGCACCAGACATTGAATACTGTAGACAGCTGTGCTGTTAACTGGTCTGAATCATTTAGATTCAGGTATCGCGGGATTAACTCATGAGATTTGGGGGACGCGATGGGGGCAGGAAAAACCTCAATAACATGTATGAGATGTTCCGGTTGCTGGCGAGCTCTAATAAACTAGAAGTTTACTTTACCAACAGTTTATCCGTATTATTCAAGACAAACAACATGGTGTCAGAAGTGGGATGACTCCTGGCATGAACACATTTCTCAGACTGCTTTGGATCCACCAACAGCAAGCTACAATGGCAGATGGTTTCAGATGCCCCGACCCCCTCGTCTTTCATGGAAAGGTAGCAGAGCAATGGTGCAGGTTTGAACACGAATACGACATTTTTATTGCCGCTGCTCACAGCGACAAACCAGCCAGAACCAGAGCCTACATACTCCTTAACCTTGCGGGACCCAAAGCCATAGAGAGGGAGCGAACATTCACCTACGCACCCGCAGTTCTGTCGGCAGACAACGAGGTGACTAGAGAAGTGTAGTCCAGGGAAGATCCCGAATGTCTTAAAAGAAAATTCAAAGAAATATGCAACCCTGAAACAAACATGATAATAGAGAGGCACAATTTCAACACCAGAAATCAAAAGCCCGGCAGCACGATCGAGGCATACGCGAGTACATTAAGAAATCAAGCTAAAAATTGCGGCTTTGGCACATTAGAAGACGAGCTGATACGAGATAGGCTCATCTGCGGAATTAGTAGTGACACCGTTCAGACGAACTTTGCTCAAAGAGACTGACCTTACACTTTCCAAAGCCATATGCATCTGTCAAATTAGTGAACTCACAGAAAAGCACATCAAAGCCTTCTCTGTACAAACAGCTATAACAACTGCTTGTGTAGACACTGTACAAGTAAGACAAAGAGGATTAAATAGACAAACAACGCTCAACAAAACAAGGCAACTTATTGATTACCAACTGCAGGAATTGTGGTGGAACAACCGAAACGCGATCAGTCTCCAGCTTTTGGAGAGCATCGTCATAACTGTGGCAAACAGAATCACTTCAAAAGTGTATGCAGGTCTGCTAAATCAAACAAAGCAAATAAACAGGTAAATCAGCTATGCGCTGAAACAGACGCCGACATTGAAGCTGGCAGTGATGACACATTCACCATTGATGGCTTATCCTTACATGATGAGCAAGATAAAAACAGTAATTGTCAAGAAAAGGAAGGACATTGCTTTGTGTCAGTGAATGACAATAACCTCAAGCTAAAAGTTGATACCGGGGCCAAATGCAACGTCATGTCTCTACACACATATGAACTGGTAAAGCAAAATGAAGAACTGTGCAGGCCAATTAAGCAAATCATACTTGTAGCATTTGGTGGATCTCTGATTAAACCAGTTGGTATAGTGACACTACAGTGCAGAATAAATGGACTAAAACACAACCTACAATTTCAAGTAGTGAGTAAAAATGTGCAGTTCATCCTAGGCTTACAGGATAGCATAAAGATGAAACTAGTCACCTTTAGCAGTGAAGTATATCACAGACACCGTTCAGGATCAAACACTGTCAAAGAAAGTATTTCAGGAATACACAGATCTATTCAAAGATGAACTTGGCGACCTACCTGTGACCTACTCAATGAAAGTGGATCCAAACCTGACACCAGTCGTCAGCCCTCCACGCCGCGTCCCAGCCGCAATGCAGAAGAAAGTAAAGTGAGAGCTCAGAAGGATGCAAGCCTTAGGGGTAATTGAACCAGTGGATGAGCCCACAGAATGGGTCTCCAACATGGTGGCTACACACAAGAAGGAGACGGGGGGACGTTCGCATTTGCATAGATCCCAGGAACCTAAACCAGGCCCAGATGCGTCAACACCACCCAATGCGAACAGTGGAGGAGGTGGCTGCTCAGATGTCAGGTGCCACCATCTTCTCTGTTCTGGACACAAAGAGCTCCTTCTGGCAAGCCAGGCTGGATGAGGCCTTGTCTCTCCGTACCACATTTACAACTCCTTATGGCAGATTCAAATTCTTGAAAATGCCATTTGGCATCAGCACAGCCTCAAAAGTTTTGTAAAGGGCTATGGAACAAATATTTGCAGGATATCCATGTGCCATCATCGTGGCCAACAGAATTGTGGGTGGCAAAGGACCTGAGGAACACGAGATAAACTTGAGAAAGGTGATGGATCGTGCCAGACACGTGAAACCCTGACTGAACCCAAAGAAATGCAGGTTTGGGCTCAAAGAGGTGAACTATGTCGGTCACAGGTTTACAGACAAAGGACTTAAGGCAGATCCCAAGAAAATCAAAGTGATCAGTGAAATGCCATCTCCGGAAGACAAAGTGGCTCTTCAACGCTTTCTAGGAAAGATCAACTACCTAGGGAAGTTCATTCCAAACCTAAGTGAACTGACAACACCACTGCGGCAACTGCTACATACGGATGTGGTATGGAGCTGGACACAGTATCAGCAGAAGGCATTCAGTGAGCTCAAAACATTCATCACCAGCCCACCTGTGCTTCACTACTACAATGTGGAAAAGCCACGTAACACTCACCTGTGACGCCTCCCAACATGGTCTTGAAACTGCTTGCCTCCAGAACAGAAACCCGGTGGCATATGCATCATGCACATTGACCCAGACAGAGACAAGATATGCACAAATAGAGAAAGAATTACTTGCAGTAGTGTTTGCCTGCTACAGGTTCTATGACTATGTCTATGGTAAGCCAGTCACGATTGAGACCGATCATCAGCCCCTAGTCACCATACACAACAAGCCATTTCACACAGTTCCAGCTCGCTTACAGCGTATAATGTTGCAGTTGCAGAAGTTCAACCTGACTTTCACCTACAAAAAAAGGAAAGCATCTTTACCTGGCAGACACCCTCTCCCGTGCACCGCAGTGCAGCGTCGGCCCACAAGAAGCAGAACACCCCGAGTTCGAGGTAATAACACTTCAAGTGATATCTCCACGGCGTCTTGAAAAACTTCGCAAGCACACAGCTTTAGACAGTGTCCTCCAGAAGGTCACCAGCTGTATTCAAAATGGTTGGCTAAGACGTATAAGAAGTGTACCCATTGAGGTTAGACCATTCTTCAACTTTCGTGATGAGCTGCTCGTTGAGAATGAAATTGTCATGAGAGGAGACAGAGCTGTGGTCCCTAACTCCCTGAATTCTGAATACCTGCGAAAACTACACATGGGACATCCAGGGGTGGAGTCAATAAAGAAAGGACGAGGGAAAGTGTTTTCTGGCCATCAGTGAACGGGGATAGTGGCCATCAGTGAACGGGGATAATGGCCATCAGTGAACAGAGACTGCCATTTCAACATGCAGTGTGTGTAATAGCCTGATGCCACGCCAACAAAAGGAACCATTAAAACTGCACACAGTCCCTGACCTACCGTGGTCTATTGTTGCTACCGACATCTTTGAATGGAAAAGCCACCACTACCTGGTGCTTGTTGACTCATACTCCGGGTGGTTTGAAATTGACCAGCTCAACAGCCCATCCTCCAGGTCGGTCATAAATAAGCTGAATCGCCATTTCTCCATCCATGGCATACCAATGAAATTGTACTCAGACAATGGTACCCAGTACACTAGTCAAGCACTTCATGACTTTGCTGAAGCATGGGACTTTCAGTTGTTGACAAGTAGTCCCGAGTATCCGCAGTCCAATGGACTTAGTGAAAGGGATGTGAGGAGTGAGAAAAAGCTGTTGGAGAGCACAGAGCAAGACGGGACTGACTTCTACCTGAACCTGCTTGGGATACGGAATACACCCCATGACAAGATCCTTGGATCATCAGAACAAAAACTACTGTCCCAACGCACTCGAACAACCCTGCCTGTTTGCAAACATTTGCTTAAACCAACAGCAAAGGACACCACCAAGATCAAGGCACAACTAACAAGGAATCGCACAATACAGAAACACTACTATGACAAGACCAGCTAGCCACTACCCCCCCCTCGCACCAAACCAGGTGGTAAGATTTCAAACGAAAAAGGGGCATGACAAAGTGGGGATTGTAAGGAGAAGGTGTGCTGAACCACGCTCATACGTAAGAGTCTGAAGGAATACCGACGCAACAGATGCCACATCTTGCCTGTTATGGAGCCACAGCCTTCACATACCAATGAACTAGACACGTCACAGCACACACCTGATTCGGCGATCAACAAAACATCACTGTCTGATCATACTGAACAGGCACCACCAGAACAGTGCCATAAAGAACTTAGTCAAGAAAAGACTTCCACCAACGCCTCACAGCAATACATGGAGGCGCAGGCTGAAAGCCCAGTTCAGTCCACCACTTCTATGTATCTCACCAGGTTTGGCAGAGTGTCTAGACCAAATAAAAAATATATGAGTTAAATGAAATGCAAGTTTTGCAATTCTGAGATAACTGAATAGATATGTTGTTTGCTAGTGTAAATTGTGTTACAGTTTTGAACGGTCCAGGTTGTAGGTTCAGATGGACAGACTCGTATAAATTTATTTCATGCAAGTGGAAGCAGGTTAATTTTCATTTAATGTGATATGTATGTTACATATACGTACATTACATAACATAAGTATGTGATTTAGATTTACTACTGTTGGGAGCATGGCTAAAGAAGGAGGATGTAGACAGCTGTGCTGTTAACTGTTCTGAATCGTTTAGATTCAGGTATCACGAGATTAACTCACGAGATTTGGGGGACGCGCTGGGGCGGGAAAAACCTCAATAGCATGTATGAGATGTTCCGGTTGCCGGCGAGCTCTAATAAACAAGAAGTTTACTTTACTAACTGTTTATCTGTATTATTCAAGATGAACAACAAATACAAAAGAAAATCAGGAGCAAAACACTTTTAATTCTGTTGAATTTAATAGTTTATGTGAAACATAAACATGACTAAATACGTTATTGTCCGAAAACATAAATGTCTATTTCTCAGAGTTTCTACATGATGCAGTAAAACCAAAATTATATTTGTGCATACCCAGTAGGTACCTGTCAAAATCAGCAAAAACTTTTCAGGAAGCAAGACTTTTCAAAAAAGCTTGAGCCAATCCCAGAAGTTTCGGGTAAGAGGCAGGGTACACCCTGGGCAGGTCACCAGTCCACCACAGGGCCAACACAGACAAACAGCCACACACGCTTGCATTCACCTATGGGCAATTTAGAGTAGCCAGTTGACCTAATCTGCGTGTCTTTGGACTGTGGGAGGCACCCGGAGGAAACCCATGCATGCACGGGGAGAACATGCAAACTCCGCGCAGAAAGGCACCCTGGGTGACCCGGGGATCGGACCAAGGACCTTCTTGCTGTGAGGCGACAGTGCTACCCACTGCACCATCACCCGTAATCACTGATCGTTTCAATGAAATTTTCAAAGGTTAGTCCTAGTTTTTCTGTCCAATGTCTACTTTACAGACAGGAAAAAGAAAATCTGAGACATGCAGCAACAACTCTAAATTGATACAGAATGACCCACATTTATGTGACATCCACCAACTCCTCATGAATGAGCTGTTATTATACAAAAAAAATAATGTATTATAACAAACATTAATATAAATGTTATTGGCTTTTCAGCTAGAGCTATTGTACTATCCAGTCCATGCTGTCATTGAAAATGAATCAATGCCTTCTGACTAATCAGATTGGGAAATTTGACATTACTGTTAAATGAGACACCAGTTTCATTTTACACTTAAAATTTTATTAGTCAGGAGCACATATTCAAAAATAATTTTCATTGCTGCAGTTTGGAACAACCCTACAAATGGTTTCTGTGTTCCCTTTTGAAGATCCTGTTAAGATTTTATCATTTACAAATGGATGGGCAACAACAATCTCATTTTCAGGCAGAATTATTAAAAAGGGACTAAAAGCACGGCATAATAAACATAATTAAATTAGTACAAAAATTATTTATTGTTCTGAACACAAAATAAGCTAGTATGGTTGAATAATGATTAATAGTGTTTCTCACCTCCAGAGGAAAGGTAGGCTGCTCGTTATACACACGAACAAAGATCTCTCCCACAATGAGCTCTTTACTGTGTTCACTGAAGACAAACTCTGCTCCAAAGCTTTTGTCACATTCACCCTATCATCAACACAGAGATCTAGTTTTATACTGACAAACATATGCAAGCAATACAAGGAAAAAAAAGACAAATGCTGAACTCAAGGAACCTTGACACAGACACTTGTTAATGCGCAATGAATGATGAACACAACAATAAAGTGATGATCAAGCTCTAGACTCACTGAGATTCCCACAATTCAACTGATTCAAACCAAACCTGCTCTAACACGTACTCAACTCATACACTAATCATTAGGCCATTTATGAATTAAACCATTTGTGATATTGAGAGCAGAGCAGGTGATTACTAAGTAAGATAACTGTTCATATGCTCCACAAATGATGTAAGAAACATGAGCTTATTTTGCTTACCCTTTTTATGTTTCCTTCTTGCTGTACCTCAAGAAACTCAAGGAGCTCAGCTCTGGTTCCGTTGTTCCAGATCAGATATGGAGTCTCAGAATTGCAATTAACCAACTTTAGCACCTAAATCGGCAATGAACAACAAATCAGTACATGTTTAATCTATTCTTAATATACTATTGATGACTTTAATATGTAGCCGTTAACTATATTTTGATGCACAATACGGTCCAAGAAATGGTTTTTTTTTTCTGAATCAATGAAATACTAGTAAATATGCCATATTTCAAACCAATTCCACCTGTTATATCCTATTACACACAGAACATTTAGAAAACCACTGCTGAAGCAGTGCAACTTCAAGTTAATTTTTTTTTTTCCAAAACTACATCTGATCATGAGAGAAATTTCACTTAGGCAGATATAGCATGCAGCTTTCCAATCAGTTTAATTTTATTTTTTTATTCCCCTTTGTCCACAACACATGCAGAAAAGCACTCCCAAAGAAGTACAACTTCAAGCTTAAATATTTATTCTTCCTAAACTACATCTGATCATGAGAGAAATTTAAACTTTGCCAATATAGCATGCAGCTATCCAATCATCCCATTAATTGACAGCAACGTAATGCATGAACTCATCCAGATACAGGTCAAAAAGCTTTGCTCATGGCATGGTTGTTGGCAAATGGAATTCAGCAAATGTAATGCCTGTCTTATTAAATTTGCACGTGCAATTGCTGTTCCCGAAGTGTTACATTGCGGGTGTCAATTCAGCTTGAAGAGGCATCATCCTTTATTTTGCATTTTTAGATGGAAATACCTTAAGGCTACACTATGAAGGATTTATTAGGAGAATTTATTAGCAGAAATTGAATACAGTGTTCATAAGTATGTTTTCATTAGTGTGCAAATTGTAACAAACTTGTAATTACAAATCATTATGTTTTTGAAAGCTTAGAATGAGCCATTTATATCTACATAAGGTAAAGGGTCCACGTCTAATGGAAGCCACCATGTTGCTACATCAGTCCAGAATGGACAAACCTCTAGAGGGCGCCTTCCACATTTCGTGTTTTTACAAGTGGCATCATGAAGCCGGAAGAAAGAAGAAAGGAAAGGAATCAGTGTTTCCTGGCTGACAAATTGAGAACCCAAACTTTATAAATATGGAGGATCATTATTTAACACAAGAAACAGCTGGAATCCCCTTCAAAGAAGCGAAAGCATAAAGCAAAATGAGGACAGTGAAATCGGGATAGACAACGGCATGGATAAACACAGTGTGGCTTTTCCCAGATGGAAATCCCTGATAAAGGACAAATGTTATCAGAGTGATGCCGAAGTTGCCTGTTTGGTGCTAGACAGTTAATTGGCTTTAAATAATGTCAAAATATCGCTGCATGATACTGGCCCTATATAATATTGACATAATCATTCATTAGTGTCGCTGATGTTTCCCAAGTAATGACTCAGGTTTCACTCCGAAACACACCAAACTTCAGACTACAGTAACACTGCTACAGGTGAAGCACAGAGCTGCTGTGTAAATACCACTTTCCACTGATATCGGACAGACAAATATAATCAAATAATTTTAAAATAACAAACCTCTGTGTGTAGAGGTTGCAAATCTGGTTTGTAGTTGATTCAAATCTGTAACTACACAGCTAGATAGCAGAAATAGTGTACATAGTGTAGCTTTAAACTGCATATTCATGAGGGCAACAAAAATGCCATTTTACTGTTAGCAAATCAGCTTGTGTGTTTGTTTTGCAGATGTTTTCAGGTTTTTACAAATACAAGCCTTGTGTAAATTAGCGTCACTGAGTATAAATACCAAATGAGTAAAATGCATCAGTTCTTAGGTGAAAACTTTTGACTTTACCACAATCATTACTTTTCATTAGATTGTCACACAATGTATAGAACTCCAAAATCATGAAACTATACAGAGCAAGGTAGGACAGAATGAGGAAAATTACCACCATCAGTCTCAATTTTTTGAGATTTCTCTTCTCACCTCAGCAGGTGAGCTGGTGCCCAGTTTACAGGCAATGTACGGTGTGAGCATGGCTGCCAGACTCTTCCTGACTGCAGGGTTCTCTGTAGGTGTCTCCGGTTCACCCCCATTCTGCTTCGCCCCATTCCCATCAACCTCTGCTCCAGCCCTGTAGCCTCCAAGGCAGCCAAGAGCCATCAGACTGAGTTTGGCCAAGCTGTTGGCCACATGCTGCTGATTGGTTTCCTGGCTAGCCTGGACCCCACTCTCTTCCAGTGTGAAGTCATAACTAAAAAGGTTGAGAAGCAGCGGCCAGAGTGCACCAGCCTGATACACACGTGTCTGGAGAAAGAAGTCCACAGAGAACGAGCTCACACACTCCACAGCTACTGAGGCTAGACGAGGAAGAACCTGTAGGAGAAGAAGACTTTAATAACCTTTAGGGTTATTAATGTTCGATACAGTTCCATACTGATCTGGTATCGAAAGATGATACGATACACCATATTGTTCAGCCGTGTGTGTGTGTGTGTGTGTGTGTATACACACACACACGCACACATGCAGGGTGTCGCAATTATTTAATCAAATACAGCTATTACAACAAATGCTCCAATTGATGGCCTTCGACTTCGCAGGCCTTGTGTACAGGCTGAATACAAGAATGTTGAACATTTCTTAATGTATCAGAACTGATGTTACATGAGATAATTCCTCTTAAATTACATATAAGGAAAAATGCATATGGATCTAGATTTTGGGACACCCTGCATACATACATCTTCAAGATATCTACTTCTGTTCCTAGCCTCATAATCTTATCATTTTAAGAGGTTTATGTGTGACCTAGAATTTCCACCAAACACAAAACACTTAAGCAACCTTCTATCTAATTTCCTTAAATTGCTTGTTTTTATAAAAGAAGCCAATGCTCAATGTTCAATGAAAAATGGGAGATGGGGACAGTCAATTACAATACAGTTCACTTAAGCACTTGATGTTAGACAGTATGACATTAAAAACAAGCTACATAGCTGTGTTTATTCTGACTACCCAAGCAGGTGTAATTTATATCATTACCACACAAACCTGACAGAGATGGGGTGCACAGTTCTAACATTATTGTACATAGTTTTTTAAACTAAAATTCTAAATATTTTTAATTTCACCGTATATGTAAAGTGAGAGTTGGTGACTTGATTAGATCTCTCAGGAGTTTACAGTTTACTCATATGTGCTAGTGGAGTCTATCCCATGAGAATAGCAGGACAAACAACTGAAAACTAGAACCAAGTAAAACTTGACACCAATGCTGTCAATGGTGATGCCTCCACCACCACCAAGTCCAATCTTTCTTGTTACTAATCTGTATGTAAGAACCTATTGAAGACAGACTATTTCAGACATTTAATCTTGTTGTGACCTTGACCCCTTTTGGATCAATTCCAAAATATAATCAGTCATTTGTTGGTTAGCATGCAAGTCAAATCAAGTCAAGTGGCTTTTATTGTCATTTCAGCCTTATACAGATGATACAGCTCATAGTGAAATGAGACAACATTCCTTCAGGACCAAGGTGCTACATATAAGGCAACACAGAAACAAAAAAGTGCAACAGTAGACAACAAAAGTGCATGTGTGCAAACATTACAAGACAACACAGACTACATAAAGTGGACTTGTGCAACATGTGCAAACACTGCAGACAGTGTAGACATCACAAAACAAGACAGTGCAAAAAATTGCAGAGATAGTTGAATGATTTCAGTGTATGTGTGTGTCAGTCCAGTTCCTGAGTGTTCAGGAGTCTGATGGTTGTGGAAAAAACTGTTACACAGTCTGGCAGAGAGGGCCCGAATGCTCCAATACCTTTTGCCAGATAGCAGGAGGGTAAAGAGTTTGTGTGAGGGGTGTGTGGGATCTTCCTCAATGCTGGTGGCTTTACAGATGCACCATGTGTGATGAATGTCTGTGATGGAGGGAAGAGGGACCCCGATGATCTTCTCAGCTGTTCTCACTATCCGCTGTAGGGTCTTGTTGTCCGTTATGGCGCAGTTTCCATACCAGACAGTGATGCAGCTGCTCAGAATGCTCTCGATTGTCCCTCAATTGAAGGTGGTGAGGCTGGGCTTTCTTGGCTATGGAGCGTTCTACATCAAGCAATTTGGTGCTCTTGACGATCTCCACAGAGGATCCTTCGATGTTCAGTGGAGAGTGGTCACTCCGTGCTCTTCTGAAGTCAACAATCATCTCTTTTGTTTTGTCCATGTTCAGAGACAGGTTGTTGACTTTGCACCAGTCAGTTAACTGCTGCACCTCCTCTCTGTATGCTGACTCATCGGCGAACTTTATGATGTAGCTGTGCATTGCTGCACAGTCGTGAGTCAGAAGAGTGAACAGTAGTGGACTGAGCACACAGTCCTGGGGAGCCCCAGTGCTAAGTGTGGTGGTGCTGGAGATACTGTTTCCAATCCGGACGGACTGAGGTCTCCGAGTCAGAAAGTCCAGGATCCTGTTGCAGAGAGGGGTCTTCAGGCCCAGCAGGCTCAGCTTTCCAATCAGGTGCTGAGGAATGATTGTGTTGAATGCTGAAGTCCATGAACAGCATTCATACATAAGTGTCCTTGTTGTCCAGGTGGGTGAGGGCCAGATGTAGGGTAATGGCAATGGCATCCTCTGTAGATTGGTTAGGCTGATAGGTAAACTGCAGGGGGACCAGTGAGGCAGGCAGCAGGATCTTCATGTGTCTCATAACAAGCCTCTCAAAGCACTTCATCGTGATGAGTGTGAGTGCAATGGGACGATAGTCATTGAGGCAGGACACTGAGGACTTCTTTGGCACGGGAACAATGGTACTCAGCTGACAGCGGACTCCGGAACGACAGCGGTGCTCAGAGAGATGTTGAAGATGGCAGTGATAACATCTGCCAGTTGGTCTGACAATTCTCTGAGCACTCTCCCAGAGATGTTATCCGGTACAGCAGCCTTCCGTGGGTTAACTCTCCGAAGAGTTTTCCTCACATCAGCTGTGGTTAGACACAGCACCTGGTCTCGTTTGTCGCAGCTGTCCTTGAAGTGGTTGTGGATTTTCTGGTCGAGTGCACGCTTTGCTGCTCTGATGGCCCGAGACAATTTGGCCCTCGCTGTTCTTAGGGCCAACTTGTCACCTGCTCTGAAGGCAGAGTCACGGGTCGTCAGCAGCTCATGCACCTCTGCAGTCATCCACAGCTTCTGGTTAGAGCATGTAGTGATTGTCTTGGACAGTGACGTCATCCATGCACTTGCTCATGTAGCTGGTCACTGATGACGTGTACTCCTCCAAGTTGGTGTTGTTGCTATTGGTTGCAGCCTTCCTAAACATATGCCAGTCAGTGTGCTCAAAACAGTCCTGAAGAGCAGAGATGGCTCCTGCTGGCCAAGTTCTCACCTGCTTCAGAACCAGTTTGGTGTGTCTGACAAGCGGTCTATATGCTGGGATTAGCAGGGATGTGATCTCTGAAGGACACGACTGAAGAAAATTAATTTAGACATTTGACCTTGATCATGTTTGGATCAATTCCCAAATCTAATCATGAGAATCTCCGATGGCTAGACAAGCCAAAAAAAAAAATGTCTCCACCACTCAGTTGTGGAGGTATAAAATCACTTCAAAAGCAATTGTGAAAAAATGTGAATTGGCCTTGAGAAAGGCAGATACAGACAAAAAAAAAAAAAAAAAAAAAGAGAGATGTTTGTTTACTCACCATGCCATAGTAAAGTATGTGACAAACATCTCTGATGATGTTTGGAAGCTCGATAATTTTCTTTCTGCACTCCTCAAACTGAGCAGCTACACTGTAGCACCTACAGATGTGGCCACACACCTGCAAACCAACACAACTCTGCCAAGACTTTGTACAAACAGCATGTGAGACAATAATTTTATGCCCAGTTGGCACATTTATTATTTGTTACGCACATGGAACTGTATTATAACATGTTATTTCTTCATTATTTCCTTAAAATCTCTGAACTTTAAATGAGCAATTGACCTAGGCCCAGTGGCTCATACCTGTACTGCCATGTCCTCCATTTTGCTGGATACCGTAAGTACAGCCACGCAGCGAGATAGCGCCTCAAGCAGGACCTGAAAGCAAAAGCATGGCCATTATGTTAATCTGGGCAGACAACTCCAGAAATCTATTTTTAGAATCAATTTGATTTCAAAAATCCTTTTTTTTGGTCCCAGACCTCAATGCCATTTTCTCGCCGCAGTTCCTCAGCATTGAGTGCTGAGCAGTTGACCGTGTGGAAGGTGAGCTCAGATGCTGCTGGCAAGAGTGGAGATGCTTTGGAGAAAAGTTGCTTATCGCTGGTCTCCATGGTAATGGTTTTAATAAGCATGGGGTAGCCTGCATATTTATATGGCTCCAGTTCTGAAAAGAGACAGATGTCTCACTTACTATCATTTTAACTCATGGTCCTTTTAGGGATGTTATCTGTCCATTTCCATAACCATATCATCCATGTATTATTTGTATGTAGGCTAAGTATGTAGTGATATAATGCAACTTTTAAGAATAAAATCACCATTTGATTCAATTATAGTCAGGTATGACTGCATATAAAGTCCAAATATTTATGGACCAGACTGTGTATGGAGTCACAAGTATTTAAAATAAACTGTGATTACAGCCACCGCTCTTTCAGCAATGCAAAAAGAGATAATAATGCCTGCTCTCCATTTCCATGTAATTCTAATTAGCCAACAATATCAGTATAACACTTATGTGGTCTATATCAGTCTGTAACTTTGAACTTCAGCAGTGAGTTTGTCAGTCATTTATTTAGTGAAAAATATTTTCTTTTGCAACAAAACATTAAAACTGAATTACATCCCATTGATTCTCATATGTACACTGCAGGTTGGCATACAGCATGATGCAGACTACAATACAAGTTAAAGAAAATATATACATAAATAAAACAATCTGGGTTTAGCAGACGCACCTTGTTTGTGGTGGTTAAAGAGGATGCTTTGGGCCTTGAGGATAAGGATGATGTTTTCAGGGTCTGGTCCATCTACAATTCTCCCAGATTTAGTGCAGAGAAACTCATATGCCTTGTTCACCCTTTCAAACATGTCCTGTATACATACAGATGTGCATGAACACTTACTAACGCAGATGATGTGTTTACTACTGCTATGGCTACCTCTACTACTTCCTTTCTAACAAAATCTACAGCAGTAGTATTAGTTAAGGTCACATTTTTATAAGAATCTGTAGGTGTGCACTTACCCTGCCCTCTGGATTTTTGTCTGGATGGTATTTTTGAGCTAAACGGAAATATGCTTTCCTGATTTTACTCTCCTCATGTCTGCTAATGGCACACAGACAAGCCAACACCCATTAATCAACAGTAAATCAACCATTGTCTTTACCTTAATTTTAATAGCCTTCAGAAAAAAACATGGGTTTATAGCAATGCAATAAAATGGAAGAGTATGTACATTCCAATTGTTAATGAAATGAATGGAGAAGTAAAGGGGGAAAATGATTTAACAGAAAAAGACTTACTGGCCCTCTCCGGTGGGAAGGTTCAGCACTTCATAGGCATCATCAACCGACATTGAGGGGGGCTTTTTCTCCACCTCCTTTTTCCAGGATTCTAAAGTGTCCTTTAATAGCTTCACCTGTGTATGCACACACTCCTTTAACACACACTGGGTGGGAAACTTTTTTTTAAGATATTAGTAAGTTTGCACACACCAATTATTGTATAATTATAAAATCAGATAATAGCATTAATGTGCATTTAAACAAAATCTTTGATCATTATTCGAGTTGTCATGAAGACAACATGCTATGACAGGATGGACAAATCATAAATCCATTAGCTAGCCCATCAGGCAAGTGAAGGCTCTAATGCATTTCCCAGTCCCATGTTTTGGCCTAAAATATAGTCAATTAATATAGACACCATTAAGTATATAAGTTCCTATGAATGGGGACAACTCGCCCATTAGAAGAAAATCAATTTCTAAAACTCAGCCTGGGAAACTCTATGTTACTAAAAAATGTAGCACGTTATGTTTCCATTCTCAACAAGAAGTAAGCTCATTGTTGGCCAACATTTCAGTTATGAGCTGTGTTGTTATCTCCCCACATCACAGGTACAAGTTATTACTCATGTCTGTTAAGTTTCTTTTTTTTTTTTTCTCGTTGTGTTATAACCGCAAGCTTGCAGAGAGCTGTGCTAGCAGTAGTGTTATATGACAGCCTTATGCTGCACTGTTTTATTTTCATCAGTTTAAATCAGTGTATCTCCACATCTCCATGTTCCAGATTTGGATTCCTGACATTGGTGATCGCTAGCCTGCTGAACCTAGGTGTCTGTTGGGCAATTGCAAAAATACCAGGGCTCCAGATGAACTTTTTCCACTAGTAACATTAGTGCTCCTTAATGAAAATTTTAGGCGCACCAGCACAAATTTTAAGGGGACCTCTTAAACTGACGTAAATCGCAACACAACATTTTCAGGATACATGTAGCCTTTAGCCACCACCATCTTGGTCAGACTTTTTTTGTTACTCTCGCCTCTCTAGAGAATGTCACATACCAAACATACAGCATCACATTCCCAAATTAATTCACCACCTCTGTTTTGCTTGCCTCTGTGAATTTGTTTCTACTGGTCTGGTACGTGTGAGGTCATATCCAGCAGTGGATTGACAACTCAGTTGAAACAACCGGGCAGAGACATTGACTGTTTAAACAATTTTTACAGTCGATGGCAAGAGATGATAACTAAATATTTTGGATATGTAATGCCAATATCTTGATGTTTTTGGATATGATGAAATACAATTTTATAATAATAAAGGAGACAGAATTGCTGAACTTAGATGAACATTTAACACTGTTGTCTGCATTGCCTGCAAGTAGGTCAGCACTCTGTCGGCAGTAGACTTTATTTAAATAAAAAAAATTATTAAATTAGTAAATGTCCACAGGTAATAAAAAATAACCAATTAAAGTTAACTTAACTTATTAAATTATGAATGAATTGTAGCTATAATAGGGTTTATGAAATTAGTTGAAATGAAAATGAAAAGAGAATTTTTGTGTTATGTATCAAGCTGTTCATTGTACACTTTAGGTAACTAGCTAAGTCACTTTCTAGCTAACAAGCTTCATGTTAGATGACTACCATGATAATGGTAATAAGCTCAACATCTCGTTGTTACGGTCACAGTTTCCTCACTCCTGTTCGCTGTTGCTGTCCTGTCCAGTCGCTCGCAAATTTTTGCTATGATTATTGAGACTATATATTGAGCATCATTCTCTGCAATTTCTACAATAAGGTATTTTCATACAATTGGAGTACTTCAAGTCTGAAATATCACCTCAACGCAAAGCATTTAGGAGCGAACCCAGAAGTACAAGATGCTGCTGCTAGCCCCAGCATCCAGTCTTGACAAGCCACACTCCATTGCAAAATGGATTGTAATGTCCTGCAGACAAGTTTCGGTCATAGAGGACAGGGAATTAGCAGAGGCTTTACAGACAGAATCTTCCGCCACAACTTCGCCATCGAGAAGCACAAATGTGTCCAAAATCCAGCAGTTTTATGACACAGAAAAGAGAGTAAAAGATGTGGCAGGAGCAAAATATATTGTGCTGACTGGGGATCACTGGTCTTCAGTTAGCAGTCACAAATACCTCGGTATCATTGCATCTGTCATTTGTATTAAACCATGCTAAATACTTTCACAGCAAAAATTTATGTATGCTATTAATTTAGATTTATTTTAGATTAATTATCACATAGCATGTCTTTAATTAATTATTAATTAATTAATGTGTTTGTGTGAAACCAAGTCAGATGAGTGTAGAAGCCTATACTTTATTTTCCAACAGTTAAAGCTATTTTGTTTGTTAAATATATATTTAGAATAATTTAATTAATATACAAAGCAACTGAAGAACATTTAACACTCTGATATTTGGGTATACTACTAAGACTTGAATATGGCTTTGTCTGTTGGCTTACCGGGTCCCGTATAGGCCAGTCAGGGAAGCGGTTTGAGTCACAGAGGTGACGAAGGTAGTAGATGTTGCAGAACAGCTCATGTTCCAACTGAGGAAAGCTAATTACAGGAATGGGGCAGTACTGATACAAAGCGCGAGTGTTGCTCTGGAGCCGAGGAGTGAAATCAGCCAGGTGAGCAGCAATCTTCTCTATCATCATACGCCTGCATGTGCACACACACATAAACCAAGACTTAAAGCACTGACTTTTTTTTTTTATTACTGAAAATCAACATCTGGTCTATAATGATGTACCTCATCTCACTGCTCCAGATTGCTTCAGGAGTATCAAACTCTCCCAGGAAGATCTCTGAGAAGTGCTCAGCCTCATAATTCTCTAGGTAACACACCATTGCCTCAGGTAACACTGTTCCTAACACACTCCTCTGCACAATGTCCTGACCTTTAGCCTTCCACACACAAACACAGGACAAATGTTAACTGTGTCCTTACGCTTTAGACAAAATTTATATGAAGTTTCATAGCTTCCTATATTACTACTACGTCTTTTATCATGAGGAGTTGAAATCACTGAGCTCATTTACCTCTTCTGATTTGAAAGCCTGCTTCAGGTGAGTGTACTTCAGGAAACTAAAGGAAACAAAATTTTAATTGTGTAGATCAGGAACAGGCTGTCTAAAGCTTTTAAATTACTTTAAAGTTTATAAATTTACTTGTGGCTGAAAAAATTTAAAACATAAAAGAGGAATGTATTATAAAACCTCTCAGAGCCCCTAAAGAGTTAATGCATAGTCAAGACATGATGTAGAGCAGTTGTAAAAAAGTTTTCCAAATATCAGATGCACCTTAATGCCATACCATACTGCAACAATACTATGTTTGCATTAGGATTCAGTCTGAAATATTTCCATGTCACCTATAAGTCTAAGTTCATCTGAAATATAAACTGTTAGACAGTGATGGGTGAATGTATGTGTTATACCGTGCCACTGGGAGCACATTTGAGCCTGTGTACATCATGATGAAAAAGAAAACACCGGTGAGGTAGAGACGTGGCAGGTTGGGGTTGTCCTGCATCACCAGGTATAACAAAATGGCCACCTTCTCTACCAGGATGGGGTCAAAGGTCAGCAGCAGCTACACACACAAAACAGCTAGCAATGTTAGGCTCACAAAGGGTTAAAGAAAATATCAGGATTCAACTATAGGGTGTAGCTTGCTAATTTTAAAAGCTAAATCATTAAAAAAAAAATGTGCCTTGGTCACCTTGGAAAAAAATTGTATTGCTATTTCAGTGCAAGTGTTGCTGAGGCCTGCTCAGGGCCTGCAGCAAAACCACAGAAATTCCTGAAATGGACTTCAGACAAATGCTGTTATTTAAGCATTATATCACTAAACCACTGAATTTACTAATCTGATTGGAGGTGTTGATTAATGCTTTAACACAGACCTCTGCATTAGAATACAAGTATATATTAATGTGCTCATTCTAATACAATACTGTTTCTATAGCAACAACTTTCACAGTGGCATGTATTGAAGATGCGCCACATAACCAAAGGCTAATATTAAACATAAAAATATACATATGTGCATTTACATATACTGGGAAGTTTTCCATAATAATACATTTATTTAATGTATATGGATGGAGTATCAGATGTCAGTACTTTGGAACAGTCAGTAAGCTTTCTGCAACAGGTTAGTCTCACATAGTGAGAACAGGAAATAAGTTGTCTCCTTGATGTTCAACAATATGACACTCTAACTATAAATAAACAAAATGTATGAAGTGTTATTCATTAATAAATAAAAAATTTTAATCATTGGCACCTTGCTGTGGTATAAGATCAATGAAACATGCTGTTGGAAAATAATAAACTTTGTGGTGGTAAGAGTAACTCGGCATCACAGCACCCCATCATTAATCATTTTACCTATAACAGCATGCCCAATCGTGTTTTAGTTTTTATTTAGAGTCCATATTAAATTAAACTAAGTACCTGAACAATATGGGGCAGGCAAGTGTTGTCAGTAATTAGCCTCTTCACTTTGGGTAAAGGCCTGATAATGGCATTGTCCTGATCTCTATAAAGACAGACAGAAAGACACAGAGGATTTATGTGAGATCATTGGTTTCACGGACCCAAATGTTTCTGAGCAGAAGTCTAACCCTAATCATTACATGAATTTATACTAAACCAAAATCGCAATAGCCAAAAAAATTTATTTCGGCTATGCAGTGTACCAAACAGGCAGGGCGAAAACCTTTGAAGAATGTTCTAAACATGTAAAGACCTATGAACATGTATATGTATATGTGTGCTGCACCTGCTAGGGAAGTAAGAACACATGGTGATGAGCATATTGAGGATCAGTGTGGCCAGGTCAGTTTCATTCATCACGGCCTGCCCACTGGCCAGAATGCACCACTTCAGCTGTGGAATGGCTTGGAGTGGGCGCCAGCCATCCATGCCCTGTGCCCAGCACCGTGTCTTTGCAGTCAGTGTGCCTGATTTCCAAAATTCCTGCATCTGAGTGAGGACCCAAGAACATGCAAACATTACTCTGACAAATTCTTATATCACACCAGCTTCAATATAATAGACAACTCTGTGTGTGTGTGTGTGTATATATATATATATATATATATATATATATATATATATATATTACAGTAGAGAAAAGTGGTGGACAAAAATGGGCTCCTGTAGAAAGATTGAGAGTTCGAATACTCAACAGCCATCCATGGCCAGAGGTCAAGAGTAAACTCTCCTTGTTCTCTGGGTGGGAAAAATTTACTGTCTTTCCCCTGTCAATCACAGCAAAACTAATGGCTATTTGTAAATCATGGCACTTGTGAGCAAAAAATATATGGAAGAGGACAGATAGCATTCTCCTTTGAGTGTGTTAGGCTGTCCTGTGATGTATAATAAGCAGTATGGAAAGATGCGATTGCCTGGCTTCACATGTATCAAAGGAAGCACATGTTAGTCTTCATCCTCCCTGGTTGGTAGCAGTCATATGATAGTGGAGAGCTGGATGATGGATGGAAATTGGCAAATGACCAAATTGGGAAGGGGGAAAAAAAGAGGAGGGCTAGAAGATTAGCAAACTTTGAGAAATTTTTAAAAATGAGATGCTGCCTTAACCTAAACCTAAACTTGCATGTTTAAAGTAAATAGCCTATTGTATAGGTTAAAGCCATGGCATTGTATGTGAGAAAACGTTACAAGAGCATACATGCATACAGACTAGCAGACAGCTTCTTTCCACAAGCCGTGAGAGTGCTGAACCACACAGCCATGCTTATACACCTTAGACAATCATAGCTCTTTTTACGGCTTGTGTTAATTTTTTTTTCTTTAACATGTTAGCGTAATGGGAGTCTCCAAGTGGCGCAATCAGGATAATCTATATCAGGAGAATTTCATAATGCAGCACTGCAAGGGCTCAAGACCAGTATTATATGGAAATAAACTACACTGTTGTTTACTACTGCATTAAATGTGACCTGATCCAGCAAAGAGTCAGTGACCCTTGTTTTTGTTAATACCACACACACATTTGCCTTGCAATCCTTGTGAAGATCTTCTGTTGACACAATTGTTAATACAGCTAATTATTGCAATGCTTACACCTAACACTAACCACATCCTCAGAGAGTTTTCCTTGTGAGGACCAGTCAAACATCCCCATAAAGGTCACGGAGACATTTTTGCTTGCTCAGGTCACAAATGTACTAATGTTCTCAACAG
This sequence comes from Parauchenoglanis punctatus, assembly GCA_030068025.1. Taxonomy (NCBI): domain Eukaryota; kingdom Metazoa; phylum Chordata; class Actinopteri; order Siluriformes; family Auchenoglanididae; genus Parauchenoglanis; species Parauchenoglanis punctatus. The sequence continues at coordinate 7,843,613 of JAQQZU010000019.1, read as the reverse complement.
TTACCAAACTTAACCACATAATATACCACTGTTTTATTTATGGAACATACCTGCTCAAAACTGAAAGGTCCTCTCCGTTCTTTATCAGCATTCCCAAAGTACCACTCCTTCTCACTCTCTCTCTTCATGTCTGGAGCTGCTTCCAATACGTTACTCTAATGCACATGCACATCCCCACCCCCACCCCCAAAAAAACACAGCCATATAAATCTGGTGCACAGGAAAATAATAATCTGCAGACAAAATCATCAGACGAAAGACAGAAATAATGTTTTTTTTATTATTATATAGATAGATACATGCACGCATAAAGCCATCAAACACAGAGCCAGAGTCACAAATAAACACACCTGTAGTGGAATAGTAGCTCTGCTGGTATGGAGGTGGGCTAAGGTTAGCAAGTCTACTAGAATACGCACACCATTTGAGTCCATTATGTCCTTGACATTTTTCTGTTTAAAAAATAAATCAAAATTAATTCATTTTAAAAAATAAGCGCAGTTAGAATAGGCATCATATTAATCACTGTACTGATGTTTTTTAAACTGCATATTCATTTCCTACTGTCATACAACCCTGTTTCCAAAGTTTGGATGCAAAGTTTGGATGAAGTGTAAAACATAATTAAAAACAGAACGTGATGATTTGCAAATCATGTAAACCCATTTTAAATTTAAAATAGAACAGAAAAAAGAACATATGCGAAATAGGATGCCAGGAACTTTTTCAAAAAAGTTGGGACAGGGTCATGTTTTCCACTGTGTTGCATCAACTCTTAAACTTAAAACTTAAACCACATGATTATGGCATACTTTGAACCAAGGGACCATCTGTATTTAACCCATCCAAGCAGTAAACACACACAAGTGAGAAGTGAGCACACATCCAGAGCAATGGGCAGCTCCATGCTGCAGCGCTGGGGGGTTAGGTGCCTCGCTCAAGGGCACTTCAATCATGGATGCAGAGAAAAGGAAAAGTGCTGTTCATTTACTTCCCAACTCTCACATTCTTTCCGCCAGTCAGGGAATTGAACTGTGAAAATTAAACCGGCGACCTTTCAGTTCCAAACCCGCTTCTATAACCTTTAGGCCATGGCTGTCCCACCACTAACACCACTATAAACATGTGGGACCTGAGGAGAACAGTTGCTGGAGTTTTGGGAAATCTTGTCCCATTCTTGCCTGATATAGGATTTCTGTTGCACAACAGTTTGGGGACTCCTTTATCATATTTTTAATTTCATGATGTGCCAAATGGTTTCAATGGGAGACAGGTCTGGACTGCAAACCGGCCAGTTTAATACTGCCATCCAATATTGGTTTTCAACCTTGTCCCTTGCGTACAGAGATTCCTCCAGATTCTCTGAATCTTTTAATATTATGATGTACTGTAAATGATGAAATCCCCAAATTCTTTGGAATTTTATGTTGAGGAAACATTATTCTTAAACTGTTCCATGCAGTCTCTCAGAGTGGTGAACCCTTCCCCATCTTTACTGCTGAAAGACTCTGCCTCTCTGGCACGCTCTTTTTATACCCAATCATATCACTGACCTCTTGCCAGTTAACCTAACTATTGAGATGTTCCACCAGGTGTTTTTTTTTTTTCACAGCATTACACAGCTTTTCCAGTCTGTTATTGCCCTGTCCAAACTTTTCTCAAACATGTTGCTGGCATCAAATTCAAAATGTGTATATCTTTCATAATACAATAAAATTTCACAGTTTCAACATTTAATGTTACCTTTGTTCTATTTTCAATTAACTGTGTGTTTACATCATTGCATTCTATTTTTAAATTTACATTTTACCCAGCAGTCCCCCAGCTTTTTCTGGAAATTGGGTTGTAAATAGTATATTAAGGACTATATATTTTAATTCAACAATTATGAAGAGAAGTGAAGAATTATGAAGCTTGTGAAATGTTTGCACGTGTAAAAGAAGCTTTGCAGCGGTAGAAATACTTTGTGCATATGTAGAAATGTTTTGCGCACACAGATATAATTTGCACATGTATAAAAAAATTTTGGATGGACACAAACTCAGCACAATGCTGAGTTAGACGTTAGAAAGCTAGAAGCTTACAACACTCACATTACAAGCTCACAGCACTCAAGTCACAAGAATGAATTTTGGCAGTTTTTTAATCATCATCTTTTCATTATTTAGTAAAATTTTCTACATTTAGAGATAAACTCATGTAAAAAATGTGCTCCACGTCCTCACATTATTCTTGCATGTTATTGATCCACAAGAGGAAATTTGGGGAAAAATAAAATGAAAGTCAATATGGTCACCCGTACTGCCAGGGTGATTTGGTAAAGTCCTGGAATAAAATTCAATCGAGCACAATCACCGGAACGGACAATTGAACCAATGATCATCGAGCTAAGAGGCAGTGACATTACTCACTACGCTATTCAACCATTTACATGAAAACGTGATGTAAGTAAATAGAACAATATTTTTGGAATGTATTTACCTCTAAACGTATGAAAATTGTGCTAAATGATGAAAAATTACACCCAAAGGTTAAACTATTTTTACAAACAGTGCCCCTCCAGTATGCAGATGGACTGGAGGAAGTAACCAGACCATGCCACGCAAGACTCTTTTGCCTCCTGACTGAATAGTCAATAGGGAGAGTGCTGATTGGCTAGTCAGTAGCTATGTAATTTTGGCATGTTAAAACCTGAGCGTCACAAGCTTGTAACTTCAGTGTCTCACGCAAAGGTAGGAAATTTGTGTCCAACCTAAAACTTTTTACCCATCTGCAAATTATATCTGTGTGCACAAAATATTTCTACAGCTGCAAAACTTTACATATGCAAACATCATTTCATAAGCTCAAAATCTTTTTACCATTAATTTGTTCCCATTCCCATCTACAGTTTGCTAAATATCACATGTAAAAACGGATGCTACTGGAAAAAAATTGTGGATGGATGAGACAAAAATAGAACTGTTTGTTTTAAATTAGAAGTGGTATGTGTGGAGAAAGGACCGCATTCCAGAACCCCGCAAGAACCCCACATTCCAGTATAATAACCTTACCCCCTCTGGGCAACTGGGAGGTGGTAGTGTCATGGTTTTGTATCATTGCTCCACCTGGGCCGGGACATCCCTTGCCATCATTCATTGAACAATGAATTCTGAGTTATACCAGTGAATTCCAAAGAAAAATGTCAGGACAGCTGTGGTTGAATAGCTGTGCTTTAATCTCAAGCAAAAGTGGGTCATGCAGCAAGACAATGGCCCTAAACATAGTTGTCGTTCAAATGAAGAATGGATAAAGAAAAATAAAATTAGAGTTTTTGAATGGCCAAGTCAATGCCCTTACAGTGATCCAATAGAAATTGCTCAAGGGCCCACAGGTCTTCCGACCTTCCGATCACCAGTCCAATTAATCTGTAAATTTCATATATACAGTATA
>JAQQZU010000019.1:7827563-7840081 GCA_030068025.1 Parauchenoglanis punctatus | reverse complement strand
ACTCTTTTAGTGTTCATACAAATATTTACACATTAAGTTTACTGAAAGTAAAAACAGTTGACAGTCAGAGGACGTTTTTTTTTTTGCTGAGTATATATTCAAGAAGATTTATACATATATATATATATATATATATATATATACACATATATACACATACACTTAATATACCTATTAGCCTTACTGGTGTGTCTTACTGGTGTGAAGCTGTAAACATAGTCAATTTTTTTCCCAATTCATATGAAGTTTAATATTTTTAGTCTATAACAGACTCATAAATAACTTGTTTCGGTAACATTTGGCCTGTTGGTAATCTGATTTGCTGTTTTGCCCAGTCAATATAATTTACCAAAAGGTCCTATTAATGTAGGGTCCTTTTTTTTTAAAGGCTATATGGTTACAATGCAATAAAGCAAAGGAACAATCCCAGCCCAAAATTCTATCAGCATAAACAATATATTCCTAGGATTTACACCATAAATGAACATTTGTATAAAGGCCCAAATACAGGAAATGTGATGATGGAGGGGCCACAGTGGAACTAACCTTGTTCAGAATAAGCTTGTTGAGGAAGAGAATAAGTCTGTCCCTCTCTAGTTTATCAGTACACTGCAAAAAAGAAAGGCAAAAAAAAAAAACATTTAGCTTTTTAAAGAGCTTTCAAAAACATATCAATAACACATCAAAAATATAAAAAGCCAATACTAAAAGTATTATTTTGTTATAGTAAGTATTTTGATTTAGAGCAATGTCCTCCTTCAATAAAACTGGTTTCCATAAGTTTCCCTTAAAATTAAATATTCATGTACATACACAAAACAAAAGGAATAAAAAAGGGATTGTAACCTGTACACTAAAAATAAGGATAATATAAACCATAGATTGAAAATAAAGGGATCGCAAACTGTACACTAAAGCCAAAGGAAATGTAAACTAAAAACAAGTTAATGTACACTGAAACTAAGGGAATGTGTGGCAGCAGGGGCATGATAGAGCATAATCTAAAGATGTAAAGGAAGTGGTCTAAACCGGCAGGTAACGCGTGATGACATTCACCTGGTTCTTATTACCACCAGTTATTTGTGTGTTTTTCTTTGTGCTTTCACAATCTGCCATAACCAGAGAGAGAAAGAGGCAGGTATAGCTGTTGGAGCCTGTGACACACACAAGTGCACCACGTGAACTTGAACTTTGAATTTAAACAGGGTGAAAGCAGTGAGCTAGCAACAGCCTTGTTTCAGATGTCTTGTTGGTATTCAGTTTTTAAAAGATAAGTGAAAAGCCTAGTGAAAAATAAACGCAAGCACAATGCTGTGTGAAAAGCTGCCTGTCTCCCAAGTCCTCCTACCCACCCACATACAGCAAGGTTCTACAGAGGTGCTGAAACCTAGGGGGAAGTAACAGACACCGTCACAGAAAGTTTGATATATCCCTCATCAGCTTCCACCAGATGAAACATCAGGCTGTCCTCACCTTGTGCTTTAAACAGATGCAACTTGAGGCAATCGCTTACAATCAGGCTGAGAACCAATGAGTGCTTGAGATGCTGCTGTGACCAGCAATGTCTCCAGCTGCTGCACCAATGCTCACGAAGATGTCCTCCATGGATGATTGAGGCCTTCCTGGACCGGTAAGACAGGCTGAGGACTGGGAAACGGAGGGAATTTTCAACCTGATGGTGCTGGGGTAGTTCATTACACAGCTCCCAGCAGGATCAGTGAAGTGGAACCAGTGCCACTAATCAAACTCACTGGATAAAGCCATCCATCAACGCCCCCTGAACCCTGTTTCCATCCCACTTTTCCTACCCTCCTTCTTCTCTCCACACAGGTAGACCCTTCTGTACCCACCAGGACCCGGGCCAAATCCAGTCAGGTTTGTTTATGATTGATGAAGGTGAGGTGTGTGCACAGGGATATAAAATTCCAGGGCAAAAGCATAGAGTGGAGAGGCAGCTGGCAGTCTATGCCTCACCCAACCATTAATTCTTGGGACAATTTGGTGGAGGCTGGATGGAGAGTCCAACACTGACTGACCAGGACAAAACTTTTATGTCAGAAATTCTTCATGTGCTGTACAAATTATTAGGAATTAAATTGATTCGCCCCTGTGTTTTCCATCAGAAAATGGATGGGCTGGTCAAACAGTTCAATCAAACCCTTAAATATATTATTCGGACGTCTGTCCACAATGACACTTGGAAATAGGATAAGTGGCTCGAGCCCCTATTGTTTGAGGAACAAGAGGTCCCTTGAGCCTCCACAAGGTTCTGCCCATTCAAATTATTATATGAGAGCAAACCATGTGGCATTTTAGACATTATTTGGGAAAACAGAGCGGAGGGACCTTCTAACAGAAAAAATTTAATTCGGTATATTATGAACCTTAGAACAAAACTCCACACTTTAAGTCACCTAACATAGCAGTATTTGTGCCAGGCTTAAGAATGACAATCCCAACTATATGACAGGGGTCCTCTGCTATGGGAATTTGCACAGTGAGATAATGTACTCATTTTTACTACCCATGTCAAGCTCTAAATTACTTAACAAGTGGCAAGGAAAGTGGCAGGGACCTAGCTCCCCAGCCTGAGTCAGGCAGTTGAGATATGTGGCAGCAGGGGTGTGGTCCAGCATCAGCTGGGGTAGGAGAATTGAACTGGCAGGGAATGCATTATAATCCTCACTTTTATCTTATTACTGCCAGTTTTATGTGTTTATCTTTTGCTTTCAGTAAATGAGAGCTCACAGAGCATGCAACACAAACAAGCTGTCAAAACGTGAACTTGAACATTGAACATGAACAGGGCAAAAGCCATGAGCTTGTGATGGCCCATTTTCTTTCGGCTTGTACTTTGCAGGTAAAGTTTTTGAAAACTTGTTGTAAAGCGCTAAAAACAAACTTGACTGAAATTCTCTCTGCCTCCTGAGTCTTCCTTCACACCAATACACACTAGGTTGTACAGTTTACAGTGTAAATTGTAAACTAAAATGGATTATTAAAAACTGGGGACTGTAAACTGTACACTAAAATGGTACACTAAAAAGAAAGGGTATATAAACAGTACCCTTAAAACAAAGGGAATGTAAACTGTACACTAAAAAGAAAGGCCGTGTAGAATGTACATTAAAACTGTACTAAAACTATACAATTAAGGCTTGTTACATACTCTACGCAAACCAACATGCACCAAATCCCAAGGTGCATTCCTTGCCTGCGTGCGTCCAATTTGCTTTTCAAGTTTTTAATGTTACACATTGTTCCACGCATTGCTGATAGAGGTGCTCTATACAAACATTACCCCAGGCACATCAAAATCAACGAAGAATACTGTTCCAAAAACAGCAGCCATTTTAAATCTCCATTCAACTGTCACCTTTAGTTTACTGCCCCTTGCAGATTCGCAGCTTACAACTTTAACAGGGCATATAAAACTAGGTGCACTAGGTCTACATTTAAAAGACTCGTAGTCACGTTTGAGTACTTGCATAGAGTATGTAACAGGCTTAAAAATACACTTAAAACAAAAGCAATGTAAATTGTACACTAAAATTGTATAGAAAAAAGGGAATGTAAACTCTACACTAAAACGGTACACTAAAACAAAGTTAACAAACTACATGTAAAAAAACTAACTGTACACTAAGACAGTATAGTAAAATAAAAAGGAATGTGCACTGTACACTAAGACAGGATACTAAAATAAAGAGAATGTAAACTGTACATTAAAACTGTATAGCAAAACCAAAAATGTAAATTATTCACTAAAACTGTAGACAAAAAAGAAGGAAGAAAGAAAAGTTTTTGCACACTAAAAAAGGAGGGTAACTTGCACACTTAAACTGTATATTAAAACAAAGGGACTGTAAACTGATATTTGACCAGCTTAGAATAAGGGAACTAACCCTATCCAACATGCCCACAATGTATTTGGTGTCGGTGAAAGGGCCGATTTCCTCATAGCACTTGCCGTATACTATCATCAGAGCCTGCAGGCACAAACACTTCATTGCCACCTTGGGCGTTAAGAGGAAACGATGATATAGTTCATTGAAGAACTCATACCTGCAAAGAATTTAAAGATAACAATAAAGAAACAAAGGACAAACCAGATGGGAATTTCAAAATGGAGAGAGAAGAAACCAGAATTACTTATTAACTGAACCAGTTATGTACAAGAGGAACTGAAACTTCTGAGCTATTGCTGAGCTCCAAAATAATAGCAAACAAATCTAAATTTTATATGTACAACTGTGTATGATATTTACGATCTCTTGATGGCTCCAGACTCCTCATTCTCATCCTCCTCTAGCAGCAGACGCAGATAGTAATCCCCAATTTTTATTTCATCAGAAAGGCACTCATACTTCACCTACACATACAAAACACAAACACATACACACTAACCAGACTTTCTGAACAGAAAAATCTAGTTTACATCTCATAGAATAAATTGTTTATGTGGAACAGTGAACATGAGCTTCTTTTTCACTGTAGAGCTGTATAGTTCTGTGCAAAGAGAGAAACAAAGTTCCTATCTTCAGGGCCCTGTGCAAGTTTTAACCCTCTTTGCCCAAGTGCTTCAACTGTCGGATTATATGGAACGCACTGCTGAACAAGTCTTCCCACAGATTCTCAGACTGAGGTCTCAGCTTTTAATGGGCTATTTTAGCACGTTCTAGTTATAGTTCTGACATACAATACAATACATATTCTGTATCAATTCATGAAATGTAATCTCAATTAAGTCCATTTTGGTTCCAGGTTGTAGGAACACAAAATGTGGAAAAGTTCAAGGTGAAGTTAATACTTGTGCAATGCACTGTAAGCACGGTTAAGATGTGGAAACACCTGCAAACTGCTCTTGGTCTTTTTTTTTTTACACATTTAGTGAACATCACTCAGGGCAACAAAACCATGCAGGGTGTATTTAGGCATTCACCTTTTCTCTATTGCACTGGAAATATGGAGACACTTGATCCAATTAATGTTTGGGCTGACAGTAAAATTCAAGAACAATTAAAAGAAGGAAGGAGATTTAAAAAAGTTTCCTAATCCAGACGGATCATACATACAAATTGCTTTTTTCATATGAATAAACAGTGGTGCAGCATGTATTTCACCGTGCAGAAGTTCAGAACAATGGTTCCAAAGTAAAACCTCAAGCAAAATTAATTAATTAATTTTGGACACAAGTTCAGTCACTGCTCACTGTGAATAGCTCAAGTGTGTGATGCTGAGAGTTCAGAGATAAAATGCAGTCCTTTGTACTTATCACAGAGCACAATATGCATGTATCCTTGAGGTATTAAAGCACTTTCATACTCAATTTCATACGTTTTTGTATACCTTTGCCAAACTATTTTAGCACCTCCTCAATATAAACTATACAAAGGATATCAGATTTATTCCCGCCTATTATTACTCTTGAAAACGAGTTTAAATATATTAATGATGGTGACTTCTGCATTATAGTTATATGTTTATAAAGTATATAACAAACTGTACTACCAAGCTCATTTATTGATTTATTTATTGCATTCTTCCAGAAGAGTACTGGATGGGTGTAATGTGGGCTTTTTAATATAAAGAATTTAATAACATTTCATTTAATAATACTGCTCAATGACTGAATATGGACTACCATATCCAGAAACTTATTTTTATGAATGAATACAAAAGACAATTTTACAAGCAGATTGGCATAATTTACTGTTACATATTAAGTAGGAACATGGAACACTGCTGAGAAGTCACTTTGCATCATCAGTGTAATTTCTAGCCTTCTCTGGCATGCAATGGTGCAACTGTTCCACTGCTTTACAGTGGAAATATGGCTATAATTGTGTGTTTACTACAAAATATTGTTTGCCTAAAATTTGGTGACCTGAAAAAAAAGAAAAAGAAATTTTTAGTGCAAATGACTATTATAATCACACTACTGTATACAAAAAGCCTAAACAGACCTCAAACTCTTGATGATTCCAGGAAATCACACTGGCACTCCCAAGTTCTCGGTCTACGCTGAAGGAGCGCATTTCTCCCTCCAGAGCATCACGCAACTCCTCACGAGTCTTCAGGTTCCAGATTAGATTTGAGAGTGCATGATCCATATGAAATCTGCAAATATCATCATCCACATACACACACAAGTTACTCACATTTGTGATTTGTAATGATTGTCAGTCAGTAAGGAATAAGAAAGACATTGTTTTTCACTGTTTTCAGTATGTATTCCACATGTTCATGGGGAATGCAATAATTAAAACTCATTGGATGGTGCTTCACACTGCATATGAACAATGACCTAATGCACACTTTGAAAATAAACCCAGATTTTTTAAGGCAATGAAGAGGAATGCTCTGCAATGACCAAGTAAGTGAACTAAGAACAAGTTGTGACTATGAGTTCCAAACTTCAGGCAGTTATTAACTGCAAGAGATTTGTGACCACGTTTGGAAAATTACAATCACATTTATGATTATGCTAGTTTGTCCAATTACTTTTGGTCCCTTAATAGTGCTATCATTTGGGAGTCACATAATTTAATGGACAGGTAGTGGCTTCAGATAGTTTTACCTGCCAAAATGGTCCTTTTTCTACAGATCATAAGCTCCACAAATGTTAGAAACTATGGTATACTATACATGTAAAGGAATACGGTCTGATGATGCAATTGTCCAGTATTGTAAAAGTGTCCAGTATATTGCTTTTAAATCCCCTCAGTCAAGGTACCATCTACTGCAATTGAATGTGTGGTGTTAACTGACATTATTCGGTTTTGAAGAATAAGGAGTTTCACAGTCATAAGTATTTGGACAGTGCCGTAAGTGAAAAGTGTGCTCGATTTGGGATATATATAGATAAATGTGTAGATTCATAAGTTGATATTAAGAATTTATACAGTTTTGTGAAGCTGCTTTGTGACAATGCCTGTTGTTAAAAGCGCTATACAAATAAAATTGAATTGAATTTGGATGAGGTCAGATGACTGATTCGGTCATTTAACAACATTCCATTTCCTTGCCTTTAGAAACTCTTGGTTGCTTTCACTGTATGTTTTGAGTCATTATCCATCTGTACTATGAAGCATTGCCCTATTAGTTTTGGAAAATTTGACTGAATCTGAGCAGTATAGGTCTATACACTTCAGAATTCATCCTACTACTTCTATCAGCAGCCACATCAATAAACACCAGTGACCCAGTTCCACTGGAAGCCATACCTGCCCATGCCATAACACTACCTCCATGATATTTGACAGATGTAGTATGCTTTGGTCCTTCATTTCCTTCTCCATACTCTTCTCTTCCCATCATTCAGGTACATGTTAATCTTGTTTCATCTGTCCAAAGACTCTTGGTCCACAACTGTACAGGTTTTTTTAATGTTTTCTAGCCTAATGTTTTCTAGTCAAATCTGTTCTTTCTGTTATGGAATGTTACCAGTAATTTGCATCTTGATGTAAACCGCTGTATTTAAATTCATGAAAGTGTCTACACTTTGAAAACGATACACCCTCCCCTTCGAGAATGTGAAAGGGTTTTTCTTGACCAAAGAAAGAATTCTACAATCATCCACTTTAGTCGTCTCCTGTGGTGTACTTGGTCTGCAACAATGTTTAGGTAGGTGGTGTCTAGAAGTAACATCCATATGAATGCCAGGACTCAAGATTTCACAGCCGAACATTGCCCAGAGCATCATACTGCTTCCGCCGGCTTGCCTTCTTCCCATAGTGCATCGTGGAGCCTAGATCCTAGAGCCTGGATCTCTTCCCTAGGTAAACAACACTCAAGCACCCAGGCATCTACAAGACGCAATATAAAATGTTATTTATCAGGCCAGGCCACCTTCTTCCATTGCTCCATGGTCCAGATCTGATGTTCAAATGCAGCAGTGGACAGGGGTCAGAATGGGCACTCTTAATGGCTTGTGGCCATGCAGGCCCATAAATAACAAGCTGTGATACACTGTGTGTTCTGAAACCTTTCTTTTATTATAGCCTGCTTTAAGGTTTTCAGAAATCTGTGCAACAGTAGATCTTTGCGACCCCATCACCGGTTCACAAGTTGTCCTTCCTTACTTAATGGTAGGTACTAACAACTGCATATGGGGAACACCCAACAAGACCTGTCATTCTGAAGATGCTCTGATGCCATCATCTTGCCATCACAATTTGGCCTTTGTCAAAGCTGTTCAGTCGATCCTTACAATTGCCCATTTTTCCTACATCCAACATATCAACTTGAAAACTGACTTTTCACTTGCAGCCAAATATATCCCACCTCTTGACAGGTGTTAATGTATGAGAACCTCACTTTGTGCAATGACTATGTTTTAGGCAGGATCAAGGTACACAATCAAGGTACATCAAGGTACACAATCAAGGTCTAATCAATGTACACAAGGAAGACTTAAAAATGACTTTGATACACTGAAAATACACCTTGAAAAAGAAAAATGAGAAGTACAAGAAATATTCGTGAGAATGCAAACTGATCAATCTGTATCAGGATTGCCGGAAGTGTTTTATTTTTCTCTTTCTGAGACGTGACTGGTGTTGCTGTTACTATGCAGACATTATTTGGATTTAGTCGTGACTTTGTTACCATTTTGTTAGTTAACAACTGAAAATGGCATTTTGTAGACTGTGATGACCACTATTTTCATATAAAGATGTTACTTCATTCAGACCTATGCTGCACGTGTGTGCCCTGACTCATATACCTGTTAGAATCCAGGTTAGAACTTCTACTAGAGCCTCAGAATTTATCATTACAATGTAGTCATAAAATAAAAGGTTGCCAACGAAGACCTCTCTTCAAAATCTCCATTGACAATCAACAACGTGTTCTGAAGTTCATAGATCGCTGAAACTTCATGGTGTGAATTCAACTATTAAAAAAAAACCACTTATGGCGGGGGAAATAATTATTTGATCCCCTGCTGAATTTGTATGTTTGCTCCCTTACAAAGAAATAAACAGTCTCTAATGTTATGGTAGTTTCATTTTCATGAAGAGAGACAGAATATTAACCAAAATCCAGAAAAAAAGACACATTACCTAAATGTTATAAATTGATTTGCATGTAATTGAGAGAAATATGTATTTGATCCCCTACACCCTTGCCAGAATTCTGGCTCCCACAGATTGGCTATGTGCCCATAATGTCAACTCGTTATGTGAATAAAGCACACCTGTCCACAGAGTCAATTTCTTTCATTCCAACCTCTCCATCACCATGGGCAAGACAGAAGAGCTGTCAAACTTAAATTCAACAGGAGATCAAATAATTATTTCCCCCACTGTATACAAAAAACATCACAAAATACAAGTATACCAAAAACCCTTAAAATCCATAAAGTTTTAAAACAACCAACATTGTTTTATTGTCTTTAATTTAAAGATATTAATAGAGGTAAATCATATTTTTGTTGGTAATTATTGCATAAAAGGAGGCCCAAGCATGCACCCATCAAAATAATCAAAATACTACTAAGATGTATTTTAATCTACAACAAAAATGTGAAATCACATGCTGCTGAGAAACCAGACAGACAGTTAAAAAAAAATAACTGTTTAGAATAAGTAAAAAAAATGGATGTGGTGTACAGAAGTATAAATCGTAAGTCTTTCAAACTTATGTATAATTAATGCTACAGTTTGTATTCTTGAGCTTGACTAAAATTTGTTAAAATTTAAAGGGTTAACATGCCCCTTTCATAATGAAACAAAAAATAAAAACAATGTTTCATCAAAAAAAACAATTGAGGGCCATAAGGCACCAATACTAGTAATGACCCAATTTCAAATTCTATGAATGACAATATGACAATCACGATATATGCATAAACAGAGTCATTGGTGCACTTTTATTTGCAAATCGCTACTAGCACTTGTTCTCTCCTATCTTTATTTATATGTTTCATAAAATAGGTTTCAGCCCCATGCCAGGAGGGAAGTAGGCAAAAGTATTTAAAAGGATTAAAAGGATTTAAGTATGCTGCTCCCTTGGCACAGGACAATGTACTTTAACCTAGCTGAACTGGTTTACCTGGGAGAATTTAAATCAACTTTAAAGGACATGGAAGATGGCTCCATAAGTAAATGCTGCTGTATATAACTGCATTTCTACACTCTTTTTATGATGTTATGCTAACTATTTGCTTTGTCTATTTGCTTGTTGAAACTTTGTATGCTGCCCTCTTGCCCAAAAAGACATTTTCAATCTTAACAAGATTTACTTGGATAGATAAAGGTTAAATGAAAATATATAAACAGCAGATGTGCCCCACACAATGGACCCCAAACAAATAAATAACTGTTTCCAGTCCTACTACGCGAACTTTATAACTACTGTTATAAATCAGAAAATCATTAAATAAAGAGAAGTGCAACAATTTTTGGAGTCTAACATTTCTAGGACAAACTTAATCTTAATATCACAGTCTCACTAAAAACAGCTAAAAGAAGTATCCATTAACATGCAGAAAAGCAAATTATCTGGCATGGATGGAATTCCTTGTTCATCCAGATTACACTGCACAACAAAGTTTTTGCTTCTTGAACACTGTTGGGTGTTTCTCATAGATTTTTGGTTGCTGATCACGAATATCACATCAAAATTTACCCATCATGTACCGTTTCAGAGAACTCTTCAGTTTTGTCATGATTTTTTCTTATATTTGTATCCAAACATTTTCGCTCCCGTAAGTGACTTATCAACAACGGTTTGTGCAGCCTGGGCATGTCCAGGCATGGAATCAGGCCAGATTGGAAGCTGTTCTGTGGAAGTTGACATCCTGGGCAGATCTGAACAAGCTTGACGCTGTCACAGCATGCTATAAAGGTGGCTTGCATACACCGATCCTGCTCATTTGGTTAATATAGTTAGTGTGTATGCATAGTATCAGTATATTAAAGTATAGTATCTGTAGCAATATAACAGTAAGTAAACTTGATGCTATAGACGTTTTGGTGTCAGGCGATATGTCTCGTCAATGTTGATACATTCTGCTATATCTGTGGCGAATACACACTTGCGCCTCAGAGACGTTGGATAACTGCTCTTGTGAAGAAAGCTTATCATCTGTATTTCGGATGCAAAATTGGTGATCAAGACAAGCAGTAGGAGCCACACATTTGCTGTGCGACATGTGCTGTCAGTCTGAGAGCCTGGCTCAGAGGCACTCGAATGACGATGCCATTTGCTGTTCTGATGATACGGAGAGAACAGAAAGACCATGTGACTGACTGTCACTTCTGTTTGACAAATGTGTCTGGTTTCTCCGCCAAAAACAAGAGGTCAATTGAATATCCTAATCTACCTTCAGCAATGAGACCCGTGCCACACGATGACAGTCTTTCAATTCCAAAACCACCAGAAGATTGGACCTTAGACGAACCAGATGAAGAAACTGCAATGCAGGGTACTGACAGTGACATTGACCCGGATTTTGAACTGTGCGCATCAGGCGATCCACATCTGATAACACAGTCCAAATTGAACGATTTGGTCAGAGATTTGGATCTGTCTAAAGCAAAAGCCGAGCTGCTGGGTTCGAGACTGCAGGAATGGTTTGCGGTCACCAGGTACGAAAATTTCTGTGTTTTGAGGCCGACATCATGATATAACCAAATCTTTTGCACAAGTCGAACATCTCCGTTTCTGTTGTGACATTGAAGGATTGTTCTCGGCCTTGGGTTGTGATCACAACCCGGAATAGTGCCGTCTCTTCATTGATTCATCAATGTTAAGCCTGAAAGCTGTTCTGCTACACAATGGCAACGTTTATCCTTCAGTACCTGTTGGCTATGCAGCACACATGAAAGAAACGTATGAGAATATGGAACTGTTGCTGAAGCACGTCCAGTATACCATGTACAACTGGAATATCTGTGGAGATCTTAAAGTCGTTGCTCTGTTACTAGGACTGCAGCTCGGCTATACAAAGTACAGGGGATCCTCGTTTAACGATACAGTTCCGTTCCTACAACAGCGATGTAACCCGATTTTTTGGTGCAAGTAGAAACACACCCTAGACTACTCATTTACCTATCCTAACACCATTGTAAAATCATAATCTAGAACATAAAAACACAACTAAGCCACAGAAAAAGGAAAAGGACATGAATATACGTTTTAATATAATGTTCGTCGCTGAACTCCCTCACTCATACGCCATGCTACTGCGTATTTTTCCGCCGCGCTTGAGCATCGTAAACTCGAGATGTCGTATATCGAGATGTCGTATATCGAGATGTACGTAACCCGAGGACCCCCTGTACTGTTGTTTCATCTGTGAATGGGAAAGCCGTGCCAAAGAATCGCACTATTCTCGACAGAACTGGCCACTCTGTAAAAAGTTAGTTCCAGGACAGAAAAATGTGGCACATGAATCGTTTGTCGACCCGGCAAAAATATTTTTGCCTCCTCTTCACATACAGTGCATCCGGAAAGTATTCACAGCGCATCACTTTTTCCACATTTTGTTATGTTACAGCCTTATTCCAAAA
>JAQQZU010000019.1:7798351-7810095 GCA_030068025.1 Parauchenoglanis punctatus | reverse complement strand
GCTGGGTAGTCCGCTGGAGTCGGATATAGTCCAATTTATTGTCCAAGGAACATACGTTAGAAAGTATTATTGTTGGTGGGGGGGGTCAGCTAGGATTAGCTCTTAGTCTCGTGCAGACTAAGACATTTGGGCCTCAAGGGCCACAGTAGGAGGCATAATATAAGAATTCAGTGTGTCAGAGGAGGGGCAGAGCTTGGCATGGTACCAAGAACTACGACTTGAAAAGCCCCCAGCAGCTCATTGGGGACAGTGTGTTATGGATTCATACTGGAGAAGGAAGACCACCCCAACCCACAGACTGTATTTTATGCATAAATAGAGGACATGCTGTGAAAACTCTAGGATAACATGCATCACCTACCAGAGTCAGATCTTCTCCAACTATTCACTGACGGCTGTGAAACAGCACACAATAAAAAAAAAGCAAAGAAGCAGAGGCAGGGATTTGGAATGGACAGGGATATGGAAAAATGATTTATGTTGAGGTGACAAAGTTTTTAACAGAAAGTGTGAGCTTATTACAACCACAGTGTGCCTGAATTCTCAAATCAGATGTTGAAGCAGCATGGTTTTGGATATTTACAACTAACTTAAATAATTGGTTTACATTAATGTGCTCATTTAGTGCAATAAACACATAAGGAGTGTTTACACATGGTCAAATTTGATAACAGGTAGAGCATAATATCTGCCATAGTATCATGGCACCAAAGTAAAAATTCTGATATTGGGACAACTCTAATAACTCTGGCAATCAATATGTTAAAATATCAATTTCTGATTTAATATGAATTACCACTTTACTATGACTGCAATATTTTTATGTAATAGTGAAAAAGGGAAATCACACCCAATTTACTAGAACTTTTATTTATCTGTATTCTAATACTACAGTATATCAAATATTCTGAAAGATAGATGAATATAATCTAGGTAGAATCTTACATACAGTAGTTGTACAATTCATGTACTTTTCAAGATGGTCCTTTATGGACTTCATTAATATACATCTCCAGTTACCCACGTTTCTTAAAATAAAAAAAAATAAAAATAAAAAAAAAATAAATTTATTTAACAGGCACAACATGGTGGTTCCATTGAAGAGGACCCATTCCCTATGCATATATAAAGGACTCATTCTAAGCTTAGGAAAACACAATGGTTCATTAATATAAAATAATTATAATACTTGTGAATACTTAATAATAATAATAATAATAATAATAATAATGATAATAATAATAGTGAATACTTATGTAACCTTTCTTGAAACTCCCACATAGTGGACCCTTAAATCCTCAGGTTTTATTTTTCTCAATTAATCCTCCCAGAAAAATGATTTATTTTTTAATTTACATGCATATAAGACACAAAACCACTAAAGCTAAGAGTGATGGTAGACAGCTTCTTGTGACAGGAGCAATACACTGTGTGCCGATTATGCTAGTGAATGTTTACAGCCCCAAATTTGCCAATCCAACATTCTTTAAAGAGGACTTCACCCAGATCCCATATGAGGCTCAAACCAATTTTATTATAGGCAGTGTCAGTAAAAAGTCAAAAAAGAGTCAGTGAAAGTGTTGCTAGGTGGCGCAAGAAAAAGGTGAAAAAGCAAGAGAAAGGTGAGTGTGGGTAATTGAATAGTAAGATGTTGATTCCAAAACTACATTAATTTTAATGGGGCAGATTTGAAAGATGTTTAAACCTTGCTCCCCTCTTATTTACATTTCTGGTTTTCTTTCTCCTTTCTAAGGCCTCTCTGCTGTCTCCTCTGAACTTGTCCTTTTTTGGTTCCTTATGACAAAAGTATACTCTCTGACCTGTGTAGGACAAGCTATCTCAAGAAAATACCATACTTGTTCTTGTTTCTTCCATCCTCCCTGTGCCGTAGGAACGTAAACTGTCATGATTCCTTTTAGGTAAATTCTTTGTTCATTGATAGCCTTGGAAATGTACCCTGATATATGTATCTTTATGTATAAATACCACTAGAATTTCTGTAGTAAACTTAGAATGAGTTCTAAACATGACCCTGTGTCTGTTTGCTCATTCTTCAAGTGTGCTTGTCACACAGAAGGAGAGGAGAGAGAGATGGTTGCAGTGTCTGGCAGAGACCTGAACCTGAAAAGAATCTTACAATTTGGAGGTTCATGTGGGATAAGCCACAAGATGAGTGACAGGAATTTCCCCTGTTTATTTTCTTGCTATTAGTCTCTCACTTGTGGGCTGCATGTCTGTTTTTCAATTGTGTATTTAAGTGCACCTAAGTTGTGGTTTCTGCAGTGGTGTTTCCCTGCATACTTAAAGTAAACACAGGTTATAGCACTCTGGTGGCACGAGTTGCGGAGCCGCGGAAGCTGTGTAACTTTATCCAAAACTACCTGACCCTGACAAATCATCAATAAAAGAGGTTAACAATACTTTTTTGTTTTTTAGCAATGGGAGAAAAGCTGGCTCATGTATATCCACCTAATCTTTCTGATATAACTCAGATTTGATCCTAGAAATGCAGATGACTTTGTAGATACTTGAAGACTCACTCTCAATGCACAATTAACTGGGCCTGACTTGATGATTCAAGTGATGATGACTTGACGATTCAATGATTCTTTTAAAATGCCTCAAGAATCACTTCTCTAAGGCAGAACTCATTAAAGGTGTGGAATCCTTAAAAACATAAAATGACAAGGTGCCTTCCAGTAATGTGGCTGGACAGGAGTTTTATTTTTGGGCTCAAACAGATAATCTTGAGGATTTTTACAAACAGCTGCACATGTTTCTGCTAAAGTATAACGCAAGTCAACATGATCTATCACATGCCACTAACTACAAACAAGAACCTGGTGAATATTGCTCTGCCTACGTGAGACACTACTGTTGTATGGACAGAATATGCTGGTTTAGGTACAGAAGGTGATGTTGGGATTCTGTATGTTTCTACATGCTTATCCAATATGTCTTACAAACCATGCACAGGCCATGAGGCTTACTACACTGGGCCTAATGAAAATGTCTCCAAAGATTTTCAGAGCACATTTGGGAAATAGAAGCTGCTGGAATGTTTGAAATCAACCTTCAGGAACACATAATAAGGCTTCTATGCTTTGTTTTGGCAGTGACCGCATACTCTGTGGGAATTGACGGGGTTCCAATAAACTGTGGAAAGACTCATCCACTAAGAATTCGGTCCGTTCTGGACCCCACAATTTTCTTAACACACCATTTTATTGTAATTCCATCATATTCATTTAACATGTTGGGTACATATTTAATGTTTAAATTAGGTCTCTATCTACTTTGAGAAGGGTCACATGGACATGCATGGTGATGCACAGAAAGAGTCCAATCTGACTTTGTTTCACCAAGTCACCTCCATGGCTTCAGGCATAATATGTGAAATACCCAAACATCTAGAGAAGGTGCTTCTGTGTCTCTGGGGACTGCACAGCAATGAGGTTGGATTAGTGTGGTGTACTCCTTATTGCCCCCAGCTTTATAAAAAAAAAAAAAAAAAAAAAAAAAAGAAAAAAAAAAAAATCAGCCTGCATTTTTAAAACAGTGCCTGCTATCTCCAGAAAATGAGAGAATTTCTGAAGTAATCGCTTTGCAAAATGCACAGGATGTTCTAACTAACTATTACAACAGTTTCGGCTTATAATAACTCTAATTCCATTTAGAAAATCAGGTGGTAAGGTCTGGCGTTTCACACAGGATTTAAAACGTATTAATGATGTGGTGATTCCAGTAGCACCTGTCGTTCCTGATGTTTCATCTATTTTTACTGCTATTCATGTTTTTCTATGATGTCAATTAGTGTTCTGCCTTTTTCAGTGTCCTTATACATGAGGAATTACAAAAAAGATTCACATTCCCCTTTAAAGGGAGGCAGTACACATAGACATGCATGCCCCATTGACTCCTGCTGTGTTTTCTGCAGTTTTAAGAGATGTGTTGGCTGAATTTGCTCCACCTGGTGGTTCTGTGGTGCTACAATATGCAGATGATTTACTGCTCACTGCTGACAGCAAGGAAACCTGCAGAAAATGATCACTGCTCCTCCTGAAACACCTGGATCATTGTGGTTTCAAGGTCTCTCTCTCTAAACTCCGGTGGTGTCAACCAGTAGTCACATATCTGGGCTGTTTCCTGTCTGCTGGCAAATGACGTCTCTGATGACCGTCGTGCTGTTATTGCGACATTCCTTCACCAAGCAAACAGAAAGGCATGCTCAGCCTTCTGGGACTCATGAACTATTGCAGACAGTGGATCCCTGACGGTACCTATGATGACAAGATCTTAAGGGAAAAAAATGCAGGAAGGCACATCCCGAAAAAGTAACATGAACTTCTGACATGATGAACTCTTTCAGACACCTCAAAGCAGCCCTTTGCTCAGCTTCAGCTTTGGGCCTGTCACAGTGCACATTGCCATTTCAACTTTACATCTCTGAAAGCAGCACCAGACCTGGGTCTTGGCCCAGGAGCATGGTGGTAATGATCATCCTGAAGCCTACCTGTCTAAAGGTTTTAATTTGGTTGTTCAAGGCGTGCCATCCTGCCTTCGTGCAGTTGCTTCAGCAAAACTCATGGTACCGGATTCTGAAAAAACTAGTTCTCGCTCATCCTCTTATTTTGCACACATCATATCAAGTTAATACTATTTTGAATAACATTCAGACACAACATATAACGGCACAAAGGTGTTCTGGTGTTGATGCAGTTTTAATGGTGCTTTATAGCCAGCTTCATTGCTGCCAGGTCATTGCAGTGACAAGGACTGCAGTACTAACTAGCCTCCAACTGGAGTGGATTCAAGCTAACGCCTATAAAAAAAAAAAACCCTGGGGGTCCCACGAGGGAAAAAGGGTCTCAAGTGCAATCAAGCTAGCCCCGAGGGGGTCCCACATGGGAAAAGGGGTCATTTCTTTCTCCTTTCAAAGGCCTTTCTGCTGTCTCCTCTGAACTTATCCTTTTTTGGTTCTTCATGAAATAAGTGTATTCTCTGACCTGTGTAGGATAAGCTATCTCAAGAACACACCATACTTGTTCTGGTTTCTTCTGTCCTCACTGCATCGTATGTACATAAACTGCTTAGTTGTCATGATTCCTTTAACGTAAATGTTTTCCTTGTTTATCTATGGCCTTTGAAATGTACCCCGACGTATATATTGTTATGTATAGGAGTTCTGAAAATGACACTGTGCCTGCTCATTCTTCAAGCATGTGCTAGTCACACAGAAGGAGGAAGAGAGACAATTTTGAGTCTGGTAGGGATTTGAACTCGAAAAGAATCTTACACATCACCATTCATCTGCAGAAGAATCACCACAAAATAAATTGAACTGCACAAGCTGTTATAAAAGTCACTTAGATGCTCATTCAGAAAACATGCTTGAGCTGAATTCCTCCTGTGACTCTTACTAACATAAGTCTGTGTTAATTTGTCAATATTTGATATGTTTCGTCTGCATATATTATTTACAACATATTTTCATGAATTTTGATTTTTGTGTTGTGCGAGGGACACATTTCTCTGTGGAAACCTTCACAAAGTTTATAGTCTGTTTAAAGGCTCATGAGTATAAAAGTGATTACTTGTTTTTAAATAAGAATTCCCTGTAAATCTACATATTCTTGGCATCAAAACCATCATGTGAATTTCCTGAAATGAAGTGTTTGTGTGTCTTTTAAACACTCTACAATCAAACAGTTCCTGTGCATTCTACACATTTTGGCATCCACCCAGATTTGATCAGCTACCCAGCCATTAGTAGAAGTAGTATTAGTATTAGTAGTAAGAGTATGATTGCAATGCAAGCACACTATTTTTCTTTAGCTATTATATTTTATGACACGGCTCATTTGAATATTAAATTTTGATTCTACAGTCTGTTGTACAGAAATAATATATAACTGCTATGTATGCAATTGAAGCAACAAAATCATTTTTAAATCAGTAATATTCTTCAATAAATATTTTGTCAAATGATTTATTTCTTTAATAAGTAGCCATGGAATAAGGGGGATAATGTACAGTGAGCACATATAAGAATATATACACATATAATACTATACTAAATGTTTTTATATTACTTTTTTTTATATCATTTGAACATTAACTGATTAATGTTTAAATAGTAGTGTGTGTTGTATGCCGGTGCGTGCCAGAATGTCAGTGGATCAAAACTTGTTTTTGGTAAATATACTCTCATTCTGAATTTGATGCTTAGAAAACGTTCCACGGAAGTTAGAACGGGGCAACAAAAGACTGGGAAAGTTGTGGAATGTTCAAAAAAACACCTGTTTGGAATGTGATACTAGCATGTGATAGTATCATGATTGGGTATGAAAGGGACATTGTTGTTCACAAGGAAGGATGGGGGATGAGGTTCATATAATTTACAATTTCTCAGCATTTCAGTCTCTCAACTTACAATTGCAAGAAATTTAGGAATTTCACCATCATCCATAATAGGGAAAAGTTGATGCAACAGTGGTAACCATGCCCCTGTCCCAACTATTTGGATATGGAGTAAGATCATGGTCTTTCATACCAAAGCACACGTGATGTTAATCCGAGCAAAACAGACACTACAAGTGCGCAGATACAAGAAAACCGAGCAAAACAGCGACGATGAGCGTGCAGAAAATACACTGAGTCTTTGAAAGTGCTCGCTTCTCGTAGTCCTATGCTTGATTCACTGTTTTCTGCGTGCCTCTGGGTTTTCTGCATGCTTCTGTAATACCACCCCCGCAAGATCGCTGTCCTTTATATGAGCGCGCACATACGAGGTTTCATATTTTATCTTCGTATACTGTATCACTAAAATTACTCTCCACTGGTGCTACTGGGCCCAAACCTGCTCTGCCCAACCTGACAATGCCCCTGCGCACAAAACAAGGTGTATAAAGACATGGTTTGCCAAGGTTGGGCTGAAAGAACTTAAGTGGCCTATGCACAGCCCTGACCTCACCCCACTAAACAACATTGGGATGAACTAGTGCACCAAATGTGCATCAGGCTTCATCGCCCAGCATCAGTGCCCTTCCTTAACTAATGTTCTTGGGGGGCAAAATAATTAACTCCTCTCCTAATGGAAAGCCTTCCCAAAGGAGTGGAGGCTATTATAACAGCAAACAGGGGACTAAATCTATAACGGGATGTTCATTAAGCACATATGGGTGAAATTGACCTGGTGTCCATATACCTTTGACAATAGTTGTATTTGTTTTATTTTTGCTCCATCAACAAAAATAGTTCCCAAAGAAGCTACAACTGGACAGAGCAATGTAGCAAATACAGACAAGTAGAGTAATACAAATAAGATGCTGACCAAACCAAGACTGCCGTTATACTAAATATTAGCACTCTTGGAACGCCGCTTGTCCAATCATATTATTGGACCAGAACTAACTGCTGAAATATGAAAGCTTATTAGATGAAGATTAAGAGAAAGAGGCAATTTCAATTTCACTGAAAGCATCGTTAAGCTTAATGCGCAAATCAATGTGAGCTATAATATGAGTGTTGCTTCTTTGGGAACTATCACTGCTATTGGAGCCAAAATAAGCAGAACATTTGGCCATATTGTGTCTTAAATGTCTGATAATTGATATTCACTTTTTATAGAACTGTTGTATAATAGCAACATCGCACTCTCAATCATGTGGTTATACTAAATATCAGCTATGCTGATATTCAGTATTACCACATTTGTGCATGTGTAATATTGCTTTATTATATGGATGTACATACTCTAAGAGTGTACACTTCATCGCTTTTGTACAACTAATAGCCATTGCAATCATTTCAAGATCCAGAACAGACCTGTTAAGGTTATTATCTTTGCTTAATGAAAGCATACTGCTTAATTAATCTATACTAGAGTCAGATCTAAATACCTGATTGAGGATAACTTACATCTTGAGTGACTGCATGTAGAACTCCACTGTATGAGATGTTGGCATTGAACCTGAACACTGCGTCAGCAAAATTTCCATCTATGTAAAAAGAAAAACAGGTTAAAATATTTCCTGAGATGCTGTTTTCCTCCTTTAAAAGCAATGATTATTTGTTTATATACATGTCTATTTAATTATACACTCAGTGACAAAAAAAGTTGAAATGAAATGAACCTGCAAATACATGTAGTAAAAGGTCATCTGACTGTATCGCAATGATTACAATATCAGCTCAAATGAACAACAGAGTTGGCAATATGGGAACACTACTGGTCCCAGGTTAGTAGGGTGTGGCACCCCAGGATACATGCGGTGATACGGAGCAGAAGGGAGTCGTACAGCTGTTGTATCCTCTCCTTCAGCAAGTTGGCCCACAGCTGTTGTAACTGGCCCTCGAGATCCTGCAGATTGGAACTGAATCCAAGTTAATGTCCAAACTGATCCCACACGTTTGATTGGGAAAGATCAGAGGACCTGGCTGGCCATGGGAGGACCGCAACAAGACCCTGGTAGTCCATAGACACATGTGCCATGTGTGGACGGGCACTGTCTTGCTGAATTACTGTACGGATGCAGGATGTCAATGACATAACGTTGTGCCGTCAGGGTTCCCAGAATCACTACCAGAAATGACCTGAAGTCATACCCTATGGCTCCCCACACCATGATGCCAGGAATAACACTGGTGTGTCTCTCCACAACATTGTCAGGATTGGTCCTCTCCCCTCGGTGCCACCATACGCACACACGACAGACATCCATGCTAATGCAAAACCAAGATTCATTGCTGAACATGGTGTGATGCCACTTGTCATCAGTCCATGCCTCCTGGTTATGGCACTACTCAAAACTCTCTATGCTGGTGTTAATGGGAGCTTATGCATGGGACAGTGAACTAATAGCCTGGGTAGTCACGGTGCGGGATGACATGAGGTGTTGTAGAGAGTCCAATACCTGTGTCCAGATGGCAGGCGTAGATGTCATGGGGTTCTATAATGCTTGGCGCACAATACGACAATCCTCACTTGGTGCGGACTGTCTTGGGAGACAGGAACCTTCATGACCTTCATATGCGGGTGCCCTCACATGCCCCACGTGCTGGACAATTGCACAATACGACCACCCGGCCTCATGCAAACCCACAATGCGACCCCTATCAAACTTCGTGAAGTGCAGTTAGTGCTGTCTAATGCCTCTACGAGACACCCTCTGTGTCTGGTGACTAGACTTGCCAGCTCCTTGCAAATCGCATCAATTACATACCCATGGCTGGTCTGAACGTGTATTGAATTACATCCACATCAAACCATTCCTTCTGGGTGCTTAACTTTTTTTGTGACCAAGTATATAAGTATTTAAATACACAGTCTTGCAAAGGTTATGGTGATTTATTATACATCTTCTGTCTGTAT
This sequence comes from Parauchenoglanis punctatus, assembly GCA_030068025.1. NCBI lineage: Eukaryota > Metazoa > Chordata > Actinopteri > Siluriformes > Auchenoglanididae > Parauchenoglanis > Parauchenoglanis punctatus. The sequence continues at coordinate 7,800,722 of JAQQZU010000019.1, read as the reverse complement.
TAGGTTTTGAGCATGGCCACTTTAGGACATTTTGCTAATGAAACAATATAACTTAGGACTAGACTTTAGATTTGTTTGCACAACTCCCACATTGCCTACTTTCATATTATCATACCCCAATTACCTCCATATTTATAAATATTTGTAATAATATAGTTAGCAATGTAACTAACTATCTCAGCCCAATGTTGTATCAGGAGTGCGTTGCACATAAAACTGTACATATCTTCACTTTATTCCAAATATAGTCCATACTGTTGTTGCCATCTATCTTCTATATCCTTCTTATTATATTTTCATATTTTTCCTTTTTCTACTTGTATACAAATAAACTTGTTTATTTAAATTCTATTTTTATGTCACAGGCAGTTATAAAAAGCATTTCACTGCATTTTGTACTATTTATAGTTGAGAGAAGAAAAAAATTAGAATTTCCTTTTAAGTGTTAAATGTTGATGTAATGCATATTCAAATACATATTAAAAAAAACCTGATAAACTGCATTATTTTAATAATAATGAGCATGATTAGCTGCACTCCTGATCAGTCTAGTCAAACTAATTTTTATTATACCACAGCACTGTTTTCTTGAATCTGACTGCTCAGAAGATGCTAATTTTGTAAAGCAGCATGGCTGACAGTAGTGCCAGCTGTAATTTAAATCACAGACTGATAATACCCTTGTTCTATGAGTATTATTTCTATAATGGCTAATCTACTATTTCTTGTATGAGAGGCTCTCCACATAATCTAAACCTAATAAAATTTTAATTAACTAAGAAAAATGTATAACCTTAATATGGTGAAACAATCTATAAGGAGACATTTATTTAATTTATGGTCAAAGTGTCAGAGCTTTTTAATGGTCAGAAACTTAGACACAAATAAAAGCATGAAGTATTAACTGTTGGCAAACTATTGTGGTATATAAAAGGAATAAAAAGGAACTTTGGGGTGGTAACAATACTTATGCTTTACATTGCAATGCATCACACCACCTATTATTGATTATTTTCCTATAATAGCCCCATTGTGTTTTACTACTTTCTTTTCATATACATACACATGTACAAAGGGATAAAGATAGAGTGCAACAAGAAGGCGGCAATTACATTTAACAACAAAAAAAAAGTGTAACAAAAAAAAATAGAGGGGAAGTGTACAAAGTGGGAAAAAAAACTATACTCATGAGTGATTTCAGTGCTAAGTATTGATGAATTCAAAACATGCTACATACTGGGTGGAGCAGCGAGGAATTTGAGATGGAGGCTCTCGACCTCCTCATCAACAGGCATGCTTAGAAGTCCCCAGCGCTGCCCTCTTTGAGTGGAGGCCATTTTTACACAAACATCTCTGTTACCGGAAGCCCGCACTCCATCCAACAAACTGGCCATCAGAGAGTCCCTACAAATTCAAAGAAAGGCACGGAGAGATAAAGTAAGTGTGTGTGAGTGAGTGTGTGAGTGAGTGTGTGAGAGAGAGAGAGAGAGAGAAGGGGGGGGGTGTCAGATTTAAAGCATTAAGCTTTAAAGCTGAAATGTCTGACGACAACCCACAATCTTTTTCAGCTTAAATATAAATACAACACTTTGTTGTCCCACTGAGTGGCATTTTTTCTGCAAAGACGGTGACAAGTCCAGACACATGCTGGCCAATTACACCAAGCAGCAAGAAGCGCACAGTTTAATCCCTGCAGTAAAGGCCCAACAGAAAGTACTGCATTCAAGCATAAATAATACTGTTAAAGAGTTCTAGGAGAAAATGTATAAATCTCAATAAGGGACGACTTATTGAGACATTTCTCCTGTAACCTAGATCTCCCAACTCTATCGACTGAACAGAAACATATACTTGACGACCCATAGGTAAGACTCCTGGCCCTGATGGCCAAATTTTACAAGTACTTTGCTCATGAATTTGTTCCATTGATAGTTGGTATGTACATGGACTCCCTCAAAAGGGGTGCACTTCCCCCAACAGTCTTTCAAGCTCTAATCATTCCCACCCTGGAGAATGATAAAGAACCTACAGACTGTTGTAGATATAGACATATCTCTGAGTAAATATGTTGGCTGTATCTTCCCAAAAATACTTGCCAGTAGATTAAACAAATGTTTTGCCCTCCCTATGTCACCCTGACCAGGTGGGATTTACATGCAGTTATAAATAATATATGAAGTTTGATAGATACAGTGGGGCAAAAAAGTATTTAGTCAGCCACCAATTGTGCGAGTTCTCCCACTTAAAAAGATGAGAGAGGCCTGTAATTTTCCATCAAAGGTATACCTCAACTGTGAGAGACAAAATGAGAAAAGAAAATCCAGAAAATCACATTGTCTGATTTTTAAAGAATTTATTTGCAAATTATGGT